>CAJVPZ010000430.1:0-19510 GCA_910592135.1 Racocetra fulgida | reverse complement strand
TAATAAAATTTTGAGTAATTTTAATTTATTTAATTGTCCAAAATTGTCCAAAGTGTCCAAACTTACTGTCCACAACTATCCTGTGACAACACTGATCTAATTTATATGAAACTTTTAAAATATATATATTTTGATCTTCTAAACAATTTTACTTAATACACATAATTGATTTACTTAATTAGTAATCCATGAGTCAACCAGAGAGTGATCATAGTAAAATATAACTCAGATACTATATAAATTTACTATAGTGTGAATGTGGCCTGCACGAATCTAAACCTTTTTTTTATACTAAGTTAATCACCTTTCTTGCTTAAGAGACTTTTGTAGAACCTGTTAAGATGTATCTAATGGTAGTTAGAACATCAAAATTGGCCTGATAAAAACCTTTTTTTACTATATAAACTTCTTTGCATTGTTTGCAAAGAAGTTTATATAGTAAAAAAAGGTTTTTTAAAGATATCTCAGCATCTACCAGGCCAATTTTAACATTCTAACCACTATTAGGTATGTATTAACAGACTCTACAAAAGTCTCTTATACAAGAAAAGTGATTAACTTAGTATAAAAAAAAGGTTTAGATTTGTACAAGCTATATTTGCACTATAGTAAATTTATATAGTAATCTGAATTATATTTTACTATAGTCACTCTCTGGCTAACTCATGGATTATCAATTAATAAAAATTTTCATAATTAGCAAAAAACACTTTTATCCAATAATAAGCTACTTGCAAAATTTTTGTATAACTTTTTAGCTAAAAATGATAGCATATTTTTGGCTATATACAGTGATAGTAATAATGAAATGGAAAATAATATTCAGTGATATATAAAAAAATCTAAGATTAAAAATACTGATGCTTATATACAAAAATAAGTACAAATCTTGCAAAAATATTATTGAAGAAAAATATTTCTTCTGAAATTAAACAATAATGAATAAAGAACAACTTGAATGTGAATTATATAAATTTTTCACTAATATTAAATGACAAAATGAAAAGTTATATAAAGTCGAATCATTTGTGTTAGCCTATATCTCTCTTTGCTATTTTTATTTGAAACTTCTGTAATTATAAATGTTAATATTAATAATTGATTCTAATTTCTAATCTTATATTAGATTGTAGATGAAATTATAAAATCAAAAACTTGACAAAGCTAATCAGTCAAAAGAATTAACATTAGCAGAAATTTGTCAAATTTTATTTTATTTTAATTCTGAAGAAGAAATAGTATTACTACTTATCTGAAAAGTATTCTTTTGGAATACATATTTACTTGAATTACATAAAAATAATTACTATCAGCTTTTATTAAGCTGCTTTGAATTTTAATTAAATGAAAGCTTAATTTTTATAATTGGCTATGAGAAAAATAATCAGTGTAGACTTAAGGGTTGAAATAAATATAGCAAATTTTCTAGCTATCATATATATATTTCTGCTGATTTACTTAATAATAAGTATAATTCTATTCAAGATCTTCAAAAATATATAAATTTATGTCCTCCAAATGATATAAAAATTTTTATTTACAGTTAATAAAAAATGTATAAAAAATTCAAAATGGAAGCTAGTTTCTTAATATTAGTCTTAAACAACATATTCTAGCCAATATTATCATAAATTCTCGAAATAGTGGGGATGGGCGTTAATTTGAAAATCGTGCACCCTAAAAATTTCATATCTGGTTTCGAAATAACGTCCATGTGTACTTTGAAATAACACGTACTCCATTATATATTTCATATGGGTATTTTTAAAAAACTCTATATTAAAAAATTAATTTATTTATTCAAAATAACGCCCATGGGCGTACTCAAAATAGCACACACGTAGCCAAAATAGCATGTTCCTGCCCACTATTTTGAGAATTTACAGTATAAACAACATTGTACAAGCTTCAAAAATTAATATTACTAATTAATGAATTATTAACTATTCAAAAAGAAGAACTGCTATACAACTTTTATTAGATCTTAATATAAGTAAACATGAAATGATAGAATTTTCAGATCATTATTCAGTTAATAGATTACAGTCTTATAAAACTCCAAATAATAAATAATAGTTTAAAAACACTTCATTATTAATAAATACAATTTAAGATTTTTAAGGTTCAGCTCAAGACAAATCTCAAATTTCAACTTAAAATAAACCTTAAGATTTAATCTATGAAAAATTATAAGATTTAATCTGTAAAGCACCTCAAGTAATAACTTGTGAAGAACCTCAAGTATTAATCTATAAAGAATCTAATGTTTTAATTTGTAAAGAACTTCAAGTTGTAACCCATAATGAATCACTGCTTTTATCTCAACAAAAAAATATTCAAATTAAAAAAAGAACTTCAAATTAAGTGAAGAGGAGGTTTTAATTAAAACTAGCCAGACCATTTTGTATACCATTTTAGAAACTTCAAGACTAAACACAAAATATTGTAATGACAAAGGATGGATCTACTAATATTTTCAAATTTTGGATGTGGCAACTTAGTGAAGTGGTCAAGTTGTCATACCCCCAAGTGGCAGGACAAGAGTTCAAATCCCACTGGTAACAAAATTCGAATTTTATAGAATGTGTTATAGCAAACTGTGTATAATCTAATAGATTATTGGATCTGTAAACTTGTTTGTACTAGAAGTTATTGGGAAGCTGTAAAACTGTAATGTGACACATGAGTTATATGAAACCCAAGTGAAGCAGCTGTGTAAATCCAGATATTAGGACATACAGAAGCCTACTTGGCAAGTCCTGAGTAGAGAGGTAGCACAGATCTTTGATGATACTATATAAAAGGCTATCTAAGAGATCCAGACACCAATTTTAGTAGTCTGGATGAAGACTGGTATTTGGCAAGACACTATATCAACCAGGCCGCTGAACGAGTAACCAGAGGAAAAGGATCTAACTGTGGAGACCAGAAGCAGATCACAGCCCCTCCAGCTATCTGAATTGGGAGTTTAGGTTACTGACGGAACTTAGATACTGGTGATAGTCTGTAAAGTGTGTGCTGGGGTTTGGGTGAACTTTGCAAGAGTATAAGTAGGTAATAGTAGCGGCTTCAGCTCACAAGTACTTGTTCTTGAACTCAGCATAAGTTACTAAAGTCTAGGTTAGCCAGATTGTGGGTATAAAAAGCTCTAGCTAACAATGTCTCAAGGATAAAATTAGTTTTAAGGGTATCAAGAAAGTATCAGGGACGTCTTACGACAGGTAATTGTAGTAGAGATATACTGGTGATATAAGCTGAGTCAGCATATAAATGTACTGAGGTTTTATAAGCGAACCCCATCTATAAACTTGAATAAAAACTATAATCCCAAAGAGGCTAGTTATAAAACTAAAAAAAAAAATATTTTCAAATTTTATAATTTTGGCAATATTTAAATTATATTTAAGTAATAGTAATACTGTATAATGATATTATAGCTTTTATAAATTAAATAATGATATTATAGCTTTTACAAATTAAATAATGATGTACTAAGTTTTAAACATTTGTTTAATATAAAGAATTTAAAAGGTGTAGTGACTTAGTGTAGTTGATAAGTTGTTGCATCTCCAAGCAGTAAGACAAAAGTTCAAATTCCACTGTTAATGAAATTTAAATTTACAGAATGTATTTGGAAGACTGTATCTTATTGGGTTAGCATCTGTAACGAAGTTGCACCAGTATTTGTTGTACTAGGAGGCAGTGGAAATACTGTGTAATATATAAGTTATATGATAGTGAAGCTGCTAGGTAAAACTAGCAGATTGGAATATAGAAGCCTGCTTAGCAAGACCCGAATAGAGAGATAGCATAGATCTTTGATAGTATTATCTAACAATCTGAAAAGTGTGAACCAAATGGCAAAAAAGAGAAAACTAAACAGAACTGAAGTGCTTGGCAAAACACTCCACTAACCAGGCTACCAGATGAGTAACTGGAAGAAAAGGATCTAATTGTAGGAACCAGAGGCAGGTTACAGCTCTTCTGAGCTATCTGAATTGGAAGTTTAAAGAACCAGAAGTAGGTTTAGTTTAGAAAACCAGAAGTATAGATTGTTAAATATAAATTAGAGTTTGGGTGAACTCTATAAGAGCAGTAGTAGATAATAATAGCAGTCTCAGCTTACAAGTACTTGTCTTCAGACTCAGCATAAGTTACTAAAAATCTAGGCTAGCTAAATTGTGAGTATAAAAAGTTTTAGTAAGTTTACTTTAAGGGTAACCAGCTGGTTGATGCTCTAAATTAGTTGTTATTATATATAAAGTTGGGGCTTTATGAAGATATGATAATGCAAAGAGTTTAAATAGATAATCTCTTAGTTGGATTACAGGTATGACATCTAGTGTAGGAACCTTCAGGTGGACTACTTAAATAGATGACCAAAAGTTGCACATGTGGCTAGTTGATCCTATAAAATCATATACCAAATGAGTAGCAGCTGACTTAGAGCAGCTTAGCATATAAACCAATAAAAGCTTCTGACTATGAAATCACTTTGAAATTTAAAAAAAAAAATATATAAAATTTAAATTATTTACTCTTGCACAATTTTAAGAATTATATCTAATACAGCTTATCATTATTGCTATGCAATTTTAAATAGTTATGTACGATTATATGCTTATTTCAATTTAATGAGTAATTTAAGATTCTGAATTAGTCTAAATCTGAAATCTGGACAATATACAAAAAAAATAATATAGAAATATAAATAAGAACTAGAGAAAAAAACCATTTATTATATTTGTTTTTTAATATTTTAAAAAAAATCTAAACAGTATCTCTATATATTTTGTATTCTAAATTATTATTAATTTTAATAATTATAAAATGCACTATAGATGTTATTGGTATTAATATATTTTTAGTGAAAATTTAGAGCTAAAGTACAACTGCAAAATAAGATAGAAATTAGACATAAAAGTTCAAATTTTAGTTAATATAAGGTTTTTGAAAGGTCTAAATATTTTTACTTAATACTTTAGAGATGTATTAACTAATATATTTTTAAGATCTAGCAATTATAGTATTTTATCATCTATAGTATATTTTATTATTTATAGTATATTTTAATAAACCTAATTAATTTTGTATAATAAATAATTTAACAAAATAAAAATAAAAATTTTTTAATATTGAAATAAATATAATATTTTTTTTTTAGTATTCAAGATAAGTCTTGCCTATAACTTTATTTATTAGTATTACTTATTATATGTATTATTATATTATATATTACTATATATCAAATATACTAAGTTTAGTTTTAAATTCTATTTATAGTCTATACTATGACCAAGATTAATACTTGTAATTATATCTTTACTGCTACTAGTTATTTATACATTATTTGTAACCAAAACCTACTAGAGTGATAAGTCCTTATAGATATTATTTATTAAATATTTTTTTTTACTCTTTATCAGTTCTATTTTAGTATTTTATCTAATTATATTTTTTGCTTTTTTTATACTACTTATATCTAAACTTCTAAATTTAATAAATCTCTATAGATAATCTTTGCAGACTACAAAATAAAAACAGTATTTAGAGATTAAAATTTTATAATTTTTTTTGTTAAAACCTCAAAAGTGATTTTATAATCAAAATTTTGAGATACAATATAATTAATTTTTTAAACATTCTTTGTTTTTATTATATAAAAATAAGATGCATAATTGTTTTTATTATACAAAATTAATTTACATATGCAATTTTATTAGTTGATTAAAGAAGGCACAAAGTGCATGAAACACTGTTTAGTTTTGTTATTAAAAATAAATAACTTTATATTTAGACTTAAAATAAGTTATATACTGTACAATATATACTATAAATTTTATAATATTTTTTAAATAATAAGTAAATTATTTATTAATTAATTTTTATAACTTTTACTAAAATACACCTATGGTGTTTTATATTTATAAAATAATTTCAAAAATTAGCTAATTAATCAATGCGCAATATTCAAAGTAAAATTATTCTACACCCTTTTCTAAACCCTAATTCTAACTCTAAATATTAACCCTAACGTGAAAAGTTTGTGTGAAAAACTTTATATACCAAACATAATAAAAACATATGATAGGTGCCAAATTACCATAGATGCGTTTTATAATAAATAGTTTTTATAATTTAAATTAACAGCTTTTAAAAATTTATTTTGTAAAATTTTATATATAAAGTTAAGAAACAAAAATAACTGGATACGTAGCAGGTTTATTTAAAAGTTATTTATTATTAATTGTACGTATAATCTAAATTGATCAAACTTTTAATACGTAATAACATTTTATAATAAGTTACTATAGAAACCTATTTTTAGGTAAGTTACTACGTATAAAATTTAATACGTACGTACGTACGTACGTAGCAAGTTATTAGATTACAATTAATTTTTTGCTACGTAGCATAAAGACAAAATAGTTCAGACAAAAAATTAGCATTTTTAGTAACATAGTATGTAATTTACTACGTACGTACGTATATACCGGAAAATTTGACAAATTACCGTAATTTTAAACTCTAGGATTGGTCAGCTTCGGAGTAAGAATTAAGTGTCAGGAAAATAAATGATTATCGAGACAATCATACAAAATAACACTATAACAATATTTACGTACAATTCTTATAACAATATAAACACTGCATTTGCGCGAAATAACGCCCCAAGGGGGGCGTTATCTCAAGACATATAATTTAGATGAAGACTTTAACAAAAAAATATATCGATATTGTTTGCTTTCATCAGCAATCATGTTCGGGGCGTTATTTCGCGATTTACAGTAATAATTATTATTTTTGTTTTGAAAAAATTTATTTTTTTTTTGTGTTGCCTATTGATGTAGTAAGTTGGCTTTATCTATACTTACGTACGTACGTATGCACTTGCGTACGTAAATTATCTAGAAAATTCAAGTTTTTTTCTTTAATATTAATAATTTGAAAAAAGAATTTTAAATTTGTTACGTATTGGAAAAAAAATCTTTAACAGTTATCAATATCTCTTACGTATATACGTACGCACTTACGTAGGTAGGTAGTTAGATAGATAGAAGCATGATTTTAAAGTTTAAGCCAACAAAAAAATATCAGAGCCAAGTCGAATTAGCGTTAGTTGTAAATAAATGAGCAACGATTTTTTAACCAAAGATAATAAGCATTATAATGTATATACGTACGTATAACAGATAACACATATAAAGCACAAACATTTTTTTTTCAAATATGAATTGGTTGTTGATCCTTTAATAATTAATTAATGTATTTTTTACCTATAAATAATTTAAAGAAACAAAATTGTTGATTGATATGATGATCAATATGTAACGAATAATCTAAGGTGTGCGCCGTCTTCAAGCCATTTTACTAAATTCACAATTTTCTTTAGCCACACTTTTTTTTTGTATTTTTGTAAATCACAACTAGAAAATGATTAGCCGGCTTTTTTTTTTTTTCAAAAGGTAAATGATCCAACATGTGAGAAAAGTAAATTTTTTTTTAGAGGTGACTATAAAAAATACATCCGCGAGGAAATTTCTTATACGTAAATAACGATAAAAATGTTTATGCAATATATAACAGCAATAAATTACAAGCAAATTATGGTAAATTACAGATTGAAAATTGCGAATAGGATTTTGAAAAAAAAAAAAAGCTTGTAATGTTTTATGTATAAATAAACATGTCAAGCAAAAACCCTGGGCATACATAAATTGATAAAATCGGTAGGTTAATTCATCCATTGAAAATACAGAAATATAAAAAAAATATTGTACCACTTGACCAAACATAGCAAAAATAATGGGATGCATTGGTGAAACCATAATCAAGGTCATTCTTTTGAACTAAGAAAGATAAATTCGGTTAGTTTGAAAAATTAACATTTGGTTAGACTACAGAATTTTACAAAAAATTAGAGTATCGGTATACATATTATTGTTGGTTGATAAGAGTATCGATAATGTGAATGAATAGTAATGCAGTGATAAAGTAATGATAAAGTAATGATAAAGTAATGATAAAGTAGTGAAAGTAGTGATAAAGGATAGGGGAGATAGAAATTTATTCTTGGCGATTGAAACGATTGCGAGTAGATTAATACTATAAATTAAAAATAAAGGCCAAGATAGAGAGAAAATTATAATGATCTTTTTACCCCAGGTCTGAAACCTTCTTTCTTTGTATATAAAAGAAGGGGTAAATACATATGATGGACATGCATCATAACGCTATTTGGTAGGGTCGGCCTTTCAAGCGGAGATTAATACAAGAGCAAAAATTTCTTTTTTATGATTAATAAAAAGAAAAATGATCATTTGATCAATTGGTAAAACGCCGATTGTTAATAGCATTTATTACAGTATTAGTCACATCAACGACAGATCCAAGTTGAATAAGTTCGTGAGAAAATATTTACCTGTACTTTGTTCAACAAACCCTCTGTGTAAAATCTAATTTAAGTTACGACATTGTTGAAGTTACATGTGAGTATTAAAATTGGTTCAAATTCTAACGTACGTACGTACGTATAAAAATATATGCGAAAGTATATTCGAAGTATATTCCAAGTATATTTTCTATGTATGTATTCTATGTATATTCAGTATATTCAGTATATATAGGTAACAGATAACCAAGGTTTACTTACGTACGTACATACATAAAAAGCGAGATAATTATTATATATTAATCAGTAAGTTAATTCTTAAATCGGATAAATACCGTTACCGTTATTGATACAGCTCCGAGGCAAAAGCTGCATTCAACAAATGATTGATGCTGAAAATAAATGCGAAACAGTTAAACTCGATTGATACGGTATTAATAAATTACGGAATAATGATAAAAAATTATGTAATGATGATTAACCTTTTTTTTCGATAATTATAATAGTTATATGGGAGAGTTTCTGAATGTTCTGAATGTTCTGAATGTTCTGAATGTTCTGAATGGTGCAGAATACTATGATTGTCGTGTCTTTCATGTTTCTCAGTTTCTCATGATTCTAGAGAATGGTTTTTTTTTTGGTCAGGTGGTACTGTACACGATGAATTAGATGAATTAGATGAATTAGCAAAAATCCTTTCATGTATGTATGTACGCATAATGTCAATCGTTAACGTTAAGAAAATAGTACACAAAGTAAGGAACTGTTGTTACATCAAGTAGTTTTAGTGTTACGGAGTACCAAGAAGTAGGTTATCATTGGACGTAAGAACGAATCGACATGTTTTTGGTTATTATGAAAAACCTGATAAAGTAAAGATCCCCAGTTTTGAAAAAAAATTCTTTTTAGCATGAGATGGGCTGAACTGGTTTTGCTTCCGAACAAACTTTATACACGAATCACGAAATTGGTCGCGTAATCCTCCTTATCTATAACATAATAAAAAGTAATTATAAATTTAGATAACGCGAGGAATAAAATTTTCCTGATTGGTTGATAAATAACTGTATTCGATAATCATAGAATATATAATTAAGGTAGTCCAATCGTATTAAATTTTCCAATCCAATCCTTCTCGTTCTACGTATTAGGTTCTATTCGGTTTTAGATTAGATTTATCAAAAAAAAAAAAGCCAGTATCAATGGATATACGCGACGTTTAAGATCATTACACACTTATCTCTGTGTATCTACGTATACTCAATACATTACATTACAATAACATTACAATAATTAATTTTAAATATATAACGATAGACTTTTTGGACAAACCAATTTATTGGAATGAATAATAATGAAAAAAGACAAATGAATTATACACGAATTTGAAAATATAATGCAATGAAATAAATTTTGAACGTACGTACATTTCATTTTATTTATTTACAAAAATAAAAAAATAAAAAAATAAAAAAAAACAATAATAAGAATAATAAAAAGAATAATAAAGAATAATAGAAGAACAAGAAATACATATATACATAAAAAAAAAAAAGGTGTTTTTTACATATTTATATATCGATCGATATTAGTAATGAACCAACAGATTCATGTTTTCATGTTTCATGTTATGTTCTGTTCATGTTTTCATGTTTTAATATTTTCATGTTTATAGGAGGAATATATAAGTGCATGTATTATAATTAAAGATTACTTTAACGTTAATAAAAAAAAATATTTGATTTTTTTTAATAGCTAGCATAAATGTTCGATTTAATTTTTTTTTGATTTTTTGATTTTTTTTGATTTTTTTTTTTTTTTTTTTTTTAAAAAAAGAATTTTTTTAGTTTTTTTTTTTTTTTTTTTTTTTGTGTTCTATATATTAGTACCATAATGTGTTGCGTTGTGTTGCGTTGTGTTGTGTTGTTCATGATGCCGTAAGTGTTCCTCCTTCAGTATAATAAAATTGATTCATGGTGATTTGTTCATTCATGAATAAATGAAGTAAAAAAAAAGAAAAAAAGAAAAAGGGGAGCTAATGTTGCCTCATTTTAATAAAACGAGGCAAATGTTTTATTCACTTTCAAGTAACGATAATTGAAAGTGAGAGAGGTTTTTATCAAAGCCGAACGCGTTCACCGGAGGTTCGAATCGAGAATATATGATTATATAAAGGTAAAAGAAAGAGAGACAATTCAATTACCAACGCGACCAACCAACATAACCGGCTTTGATTTTTTCATCTACTAAATTTTCGACAAATTTTTTTGCATCGAGGTAACTTGAATGGTGTTGAACATGTATGGCTCGTTCCATGAGACTACCATCGGGGCGGATGTTACCATACCGTACATGAGTAATTAGACCTTCTTCAACTTTAAATTGCCAAAATCGAGTTGCAGTCTCAAGATGACCTGAAGGTAAAGGAGATGCAATTTCTCGATTAGGAGAGCTACCGTTTGAAGATATGATATTCTTGGTATAGATAGGGCATGGTTTTGATATTGGTTTGCGAGTCTTTTTAGGCCAGGAGGAGAGGCTTACATTAGGTTCGACAATAGTCGCAGACATTTTACGAGTGTTTCCGAAAGATGGCATAAGAATAAAACGAAAGGAAATACGGAAATACAATACAGTATACTGTAGTAGTAGACTTTAAATAAAGATGAAAAGGTATTGTTATTATTATTATTTTTAATAAAAAAAAAAAAAGATGTATTATCGTTTATTCGTTAAAAGAAAATTATTTCTTATTACTCTTATGAGATGATTAGGAATGAAAAAAATTACTCGTTCACAAAAGCGAGGAAGAAACAAGTGCCTTTATATATATATTTTCTGAAGAGATTAACCAATAACGTTAATTATTCATTAGCATATAATTAAAAATTTTTTATAGTACATAGTATAGTATATAGTATAATATAAAAAAAATTTTTTTTTTTTTTTTTTATATAGTATATCTGTTATACTACGTATCAGGGTATCAGGTATGTACGTACACTATATTATACTTATACTTACAATACTTACAATATAAATTTATATGTTATACTAGTGTTGCACAATTTTTATACAAGACTACAAAGGTTTATTGTAAAGGAAAAATGAAAAAGAATTAATCTTTTCCTTTTATAATATATTACATATGTTTTATATAAAACAAATTTTTCTATATTTTCTCTACGTACACTAACAGACACTAACAGACACTAACAGACACTAACAGACACTAACAGACACTAACAGACACTAACAGACACTAACAGATCTTTAACGCATCGATGTTATGAAAAATTCATTACTTACAGCCAGCTCCGCATATCTTTACTGCATAAAGATTGAAATGCTAAACTGCGGCTACGGAAGAAATAAGAAGATACGTGGCGTGATAAAACGTTTGCTACTACAGCTATTACAGTACTACGCCGACCTAAGTACGCATGATGACAGAAATTACTAAATTACTACGCCTAAAACTATAATGTAATTTTAACCGAGCTATGTAAGGGTTTTATTTAAATGGAAGAGATTTTCCTTGATGAATTACAATCGTTTATTTTTTAAATCGTGTATTACCTTTATTTTAGTAGATGATTCGGCTAACTATTAGAAATATTTTAGAAATATATTAGAGAAATATATTTTTGATTCTATTGGATTCTGTGTTTCGACTAAATAGACCTCGTGATTGAACTTTACGAAAATTTTTATTTATTATTTATTTATTTTATTCTATTCCGAGCTTTTTTTTCCCACCAACCATCCTGTCTGCCTTTATACGTTCTATCATGTATGTATATATACGAGTTTGGATGATAGATATTATATAGCATATACACTTCTTACATACATATCTGATATATACACAACTTACATATTTGATATATATACAACTTACATACATACACAACTAACATATATATACAACTTACATACATACACAACTTACATATATACATAACTTACATATATAGCGTTACATAGCATATATATATACAGCATCTAGCATTAAACATCATTTATATCATTTATATCATTTATATCATTCATAGTACGTAACATTTATACAACATTTATAGAATCCTATGTATCCACGTACGTACGTACGCATTTACATATCAATATACCGCATGCATGTATAGCAGATGATAAGTAAGCTGATGAATTCAATGATACGTAGGAATCATTTACTTCTAAAAAGAATATTATGAACAATATACAAATGAAATAATTTTTTATAACATGAAAGGTTAGAAACAAAAAGTCTAGTGGGCTTTGTTTCGGAATTATGTGAAAAAAAAAATTTTATTTCATAAATTTATTTTATAAATTTCATAAGATTTCTCCCCAACAATAATAACCAACGTAATACGTACTTAACGTAATATTCAACATAATATTCAGCGTAATCATAAACACATGACATTTGAAATATTACCCCACACATTAAATACAGAATGGCACAGTCCACCAATTTACTATTTCTGTATTTTTTACAGTCATAGGCGGGAAATGAAAGTCCATTATACATATTTGACATTATATACATTATATACATCATATATTATATATTCTATATTCTATATTCTATATTCTATATTGAACATTCTACAGTTTATATTATACGTATTAAAGATTGACATCAGCATATATTAACTATATATAAAAATAAATATAAATATAAAACGTATATTTTAAATTTAGTAATATCGATACGTAGGCTTAATACGTACGTCTATATCGATATATCGATATGTATATATACCGGTATAGCCCGTACGTCCCGAATGACCAAACGTGAGTAAGTCACGGTTTTGCAACTAAAGACAATAAAGTAATGGGTAACATCAATAAAGTAATAGGTAACATTCCAATTCCAAATTCAGGTTGTTCACCATAAAAGTTCTTTTTTCTATTTGTTATGAAATATTTTGACCTTAGTGTTAGGAATTTAACCTTTTTTATATCTGATATTTATTTTCTAACAATATGAAAAGCCTTAATTCCATGTGAAATTTAATCCATCTTTGGATTGGTGAATAAACAAAATATGATTCATTCATTATATAATCTTTTTATTAATACTCTATTAATGTTATGTAATATTTCATTACCTTGTCGTAGAATATTAGCATTTATAATATATTTAGTTTAAATATTTAGTTTAAAGTTAATACATTACGTACGTATTAAATTTATGGTTTTACTTATTGTTTTACATATCAAAGACGTGTACGTAGAAAGGTACGTAGAAACATGTTTCAATAATAAATTCTATAATTAGTAAATTAGTAAATTAGTATGTAAATTAGTATATAAATTGATAAATTAGTAAATTAATATGTAAATTATATAGAATATAAATTGATAAATTAATAAATTAGCAGTTACGTAGTAAATTTAAGTATAACGAATGATCTTTTTTTCCTTGTTTCTTTTTTTTGTTGATACATTTATTTTTTTACTGTATACATTTACATGAAAAGTTATATAAAATGTTTAACATTAATAATAACATAATAACAACATAATAATAACATAATAATAACATATAAGAACATATAATAACATAATAATAGCATAATAATAACATAATAATAACATAATAACAGAATAACAACATTTAATACTAGCTAATACTAGTTAATAATTAAAAAATGGTTAACATTAATATATAATAAAAAGAATAAAATAAACTATATAGACTAGTATATATTTAACCTACTCCGGAAAATGCAATTATTGCACCGATACATCTCTTAACTGTTGTCGGAAATTCCATTAATACAGTAATACGCATTACATAATGTAAATCATCTGCCCGTTTCTGCCTTCCGAAATAATTTTTGCTAATCAATATCCGGAATAGTTTCCCGTAAATACCTATGCTTATTAGAGTTGTTTCATTTGGTCATTAAAAAAAAATCGACGTTTGTTGCTATGACCACTATTCCTAATTATTTTAATTATTTTAGTCATTTAATTTACGTATTTACATACATACTATTTACATACCAGGTATTGATACCTAAGTTACGTAGAATTGATTTCATCTCTAGTTTGTTGATTCGGTGAATTTGGTGCTCCGGAATATGATTTACCCGGTCTTTATCTCCTTTTAATTGTCAATAAAGTAAAATCTCAAATTTGTTTCAAAAAGCATGTTTCGAAATAAACAAATTTCCAAATTTGATTCAAAAAACAAGAAAATTCTGATTCAAAAGGTGAAGAACTACATTATCTATCAACTTACTATTAATTATACTATAATTATACTATTACTATTTCATTATACTATTTCATTATTCAAGTACGTACGTACGTACGTACGTACTTTTCTGTATCACACAAACTTTCATTTTGTACTTTCTAAAATTAAATTCACAGTGTGATACACTTCAAACAATTGTACATCCCCAAAAGTTTATAGCACTCTAGCCGGAACAATACTGTGTAATTCCTTTCGTGTAGTTGATCTTGTTTTTCAACAATACTCCTTTTGAGTTTCTGTCCAATGTTGTCCAATGCCGCATCACACGATCAAGATCTAGTTCCCGAACTTGATACCCCGACTCTCTTATTCTCCCAGGGATAATAATGCTATTCATTCTACGTACGTACGTACGTACGTACAGTGCGTACTGTACGTACTGTACTATGGAAATTACCTTCTAAAAAAAGTATTTTTCAATCATTCTCCATATATAGCAATATATCGTAGTGATATATTTATACATATACTTAACAAATATTTAACAAATATCGGATAATATTGGTTAATATTGGATGATATTGGTTAATATTGGATATTTTGGTATCATAGTTCCCTGGTACAAAGGAAATTTTGGATTTTCATCATTCATGATCATTCATGGTACTCCCTTGTCAATTTCCGATTGTTGTTCTTTTATGGCAAAAGATCTTCTCTTCAAACGAATGCCTACTATTAAAAAAAACTTACAATGTGTAGTTAAGGTTATATTGTTTTCGATATGATCGACGTACCATCATTTACCTCTTTCAAGAGAATTTATTTTATCTTCTCAAAAGTTACACAATTCTAGATAATACTTTTACGTACAAAATAGTCTTTAAAATACTTTTTTCCATATGATTATATAAAATGACTAATTATGATTCATCTTAATTCTTCTTTAAAACTTTAATCTTAATTCTTCTTTAAAACTTTAAATATTAGGTCTATCTTGGTCAATCTCCTTGTTACTTTTATCCGATTAACTTGGTTGATCAATGATTGATAATACTCTTTTTGTTATGATGCTCATGAATATGTATAATGCTTTTAGCTTGGATCTGACTGAATATATGAGGTTCTTGGGAATATATGAGGTTCTTGGGAATATTCGATATTATATAGGAATATTAGGAATATTAGGAATATTGAAATATTGGAAATATTGGAAAATATTACGTAGAAAATATTGGAAAATATTACGTAGAAATATTGTAAAATATTACGTAGAAAATATTAGATATTACGCAGTTTATTGAGAGTATATTGAGAATATATTGAGAGTATATTGAGAATATTGGGAATACTGTGCACACTTTAACAAGGGGCGCGGAATTTTAACTCAATAGCGTGCATTATTATAACGTGTACATCTTTCCGATTCTCGTGTTTGATTACGTTACGTTAACGTTAAAATTCTAATTATATATGATATATGTATCATATGTTACATATTAATCATATTAATCTTTTTATTTTATTTTTTTTTTACGTTCAAGGTTATCTTTATATTCATCTCCAAATTTGTGAATATGGCGTTTTTCATCCCTGCTTTTTTGTCATTTTTTGTCATTTTTCGTAGATAAAAAAATACTAACTCTAAATTCTTTATCGTTATTATTGGTATTCAAGTATTCTCGGCATAAATAGATTCAAAAACAATCTCTTTCCTATCTCTATTCCCCTAATTAAGTGCCAACTTTTTCCCGCATACTGCAAAGTCATGCTTAAACATTCAAGTGAATAATCATTCTTTGTCTAATTATTTCTTCTTTTTATTCTTCGTTGGAAATTGTCAATCAAATTTTTCTTTCAATCTAGCCTTAAATCGTGAATCGTGAAATAATTAATTTCGATGTGCATCAATTAATACGTGAACGATATAATTGATATGTATAATTGATATAATTGATACGTATAATTGATATAATTGATATAATTGATATAATTTATATGATTTATATAATTTAATTGATATAATTGATATAATTTATATAATTTATCGTGAATATTTTCTGATATTTGATATTGTAATCTCTCAAAAAAAGAATACGTACGTACGTACGCAATAAAATGAAATAATATTAAACTTGAATATTACCTGTCAACATACATATCTACATTGTTTTTATTACGTAAACTTGAATGATTTTGAAACACTCCTATATAGTCTATAAAATATGTCTTGTTGTTTACAAAAAAAATGTATATTTATAGCATTTACCTGTAGGTCTCAGCATATTATATTAAGAACACCAATAATATCAATTACCGGTACAGGATTCTGGAAAGAATTTTCCCCCGTTTTTTAAATGATGATTACTAAAATAATTTACGTGTATTATTTAAGAAAAACTTTAAAATCTAAATTTATATATTTTAATTTTAATTATATCTTATTTAAAAAAATGTTATATATATATATATATATAGTATGTATAGTTTGTTTATGATTTTCTCACTTTCGCTGAGTTTCTCTCACTTTTTCACTTTTTCACTTTTTCACTTTTTCACTTTTTCACTTTCGCTGAGTTTCATTGATGGAAAGTAGGTAGTTAAGTATAAAGATTATTACCGGTAATCCAGGTTCAGTCAAAAACAATATGTTTATTTCTAATCTTTTTGGTGAATAAATATTGTAGTATACACTAAACCGATTATATATTCTGTTAATATATAATTAATAAAAACTATCTACATAGTATTTAAAATGTATGGATTGTTCAATAAATTATTAACCATTTTCTATTTATAAATTAATAAAAATTTAACATAAATATATTGGATAAAGTTATTGTAAATATTTTATATATTAATGAATATCTTAATATACACTATATTACTAACTTTATATTAATAATAGTTGAAAGTAATATAAACAAAAATCTAAAATTTAATCAGCTTTAAAATTATTACTACAGTGCCGACACTATATTTGGTTTATTTTTATAAAATTAGGTTTATTATATGTATATATCGATATTTATGCATTAAGTTGTTCAAGGTACGTACGTACCAAAATACATGTATCTTATAAGTTTTATATAAATTAGATACCTTTATTAATATATTACGATTATTAAAAAAAGCTAAATTTGTTTATACAATTATAGTATACAAAAATATATTAAGAGGTAAATCGCGGTTAAGGGTATAAAAATAGCAAATTTAATAGTAGAAATTGTCGAAAGTTAATATGGTTTTTTTATAGGGGCAAAATGCAGCTAGCTTACAATAAAAATTTTTTTATACCAAGTAAACCTTTCTAAGTTTTTAACAAATATTATAGAGCAATTTATTCCAGTTCTAATAGTAGTAGAAATTAAAATTAACCTAATAGATCACAAGTTATTAGCATTTTCATCTTCATGACTATATAATTTTTACATATTGCTAAAAATTTTTGGTATTCCAACATTAGACCACACAAATTTAATTTATTGATTTTCATATCATAAAATTTTTAAACTGATCCAGCCGGCCAGCCGGCTTTTTTTTTAAAATTTCATATATAAAAATTTTATAAAATTTTATAATTTTTTTTTTAAAAAAACTACCCGGTTATTAAAACATATAAAAAAATTTTTTTACAAGTTTTTGAATTTTAACTTGGCCGGGTTATAAAAATCAATTAATTAATTTTGTATGACCTTATATGAAAGCAATAGTAATTTTTCACTAATTTTTACTATGAAATTTATACCCTTTTTAACTGTGGTTTATTATTTAAAATTTTTAATAATAATAATAATAATATTATTATTATTATTATTTTAAGGTGCTTTTCAGAACCAAGCTTTATTGATGTTTATTATTGATTATATAAATCTACATTTAGTATTACAATGAAAATACAATCTAACCATATATGCAACTTTAGGTTGCATATTTAAGTAGTCCACCTAAAGGTTCTACACTAGGTGATATGCCTGCAATCTATTTGAAAATTATCTGTTTAATCTCTCTGATCATATATACTCATCAACTATTTAAACTAAGTACCTTTATATCAAAATTTCTCCTACTATTTTACCTGGGCTTGGTTACCTCTTTGGCTGCCTATAGGTTTCTACAAATAGGCATAGTAGCTATCTTGCTAGAGCTTTTCATACCTACAATCCAGTTAATCTAGACTTCAATAACTTATGTCAAGTCTAAGGACAAGTACTTGCAAGTCAAAGCTACTACTATTATCTACTTCTGATCTTATAGAATTTATTTTACTTCTGCTTTTGTAGAGTTCATCTAAACCTTAGTACCTACTATATAGTCTATCAACTGGTTTTCTAGTTTTTCAAACTTCTAATTTAGAAGGCTCAGAAGAATGAACCTTTTTTATTAGCTAACCCAATGGCCTAGTTGGTAAAGTATCTTGCTATACACTTCAGTTTTGTTTAATTATTTTAGTTTTCTGATGATAATCCTTTACATAATACTGTTAAAGATTTGTGCTACTTCTTTACTTGAGTTTTACCAAACAGACTTCTATATCTTTTAATCTATTGATTTTATATGGCTTCTTCACTTAGTTTATATAATTTATATATTATACTACAGTTCCACAACCTCTTAAAACTAACTGATAAGATCATATTATATAGTAGATACAGACTCAATGGGATATAATTTACTGATACATTCTATAAATTCTAATTTTATCACTAGTGGAATTCGAACTCTTAACCTGCTGCTTGAGAATGCAACAACTTACCAACTATACTAAGTTACTACATCTAAAATATTTTAATATTATAAATAATCATATTAATATATAAATATTAATTTGTATTGTTATAGAATGAGTTGTAGTATTAGTTTTATTATTAAGTTTATTATTAGTTATTATTAGTATATTATTAGTT
>CAJVPZ010000429.1:0-19512 GCA_910592135.1 Racocetra fulgida | reverse complement strand
AAAAATTATTAGAGTTTAAAGTTTATATATAATTAAAAATTTGATATTTAATATATAAAAAATATATATATATATTTTTAACCAAATAGAATTTATTATACAAAAATTAGCTAATCATATACACATAATGACTTGCATGTTTTTTTGGACATTTTTATGTTTACATTTTCTTATTTACTTTTTATCAATATTTTGTGTATATTCATAGTGACTAGTACATTTTCTTTATCTTATACTTTATTTACTTTGTATTGATACACTTTGACACAAAACTTCACTAATAAAGAGCAACCGAATTTTATCTCTAAATTGGGTAATTTCATGTGTGCTGTATCATAATTCTTTTTGATATTTCTAAGCATCAATTAATCATCTAAAACCTTTTTTGCTATTAATATCCACATATAAATTCAGGTTGATTATTAATTATTGGTATGAGTTGGTATAAGCTAATATAATTTTTTATATTTTATTTATATAATTTGCGCTATAAAACCTGCAAATCAGTGGAATTTTGTTCTTCTTGTCTTTAATACAGCACAAAACAACAAAGATATAAATAAAGTAAATAAAAAGCAAAAATTAAACTTTATAATATAAATCATTAGAGTTGTCACTTTTATTCTTATCATCACCATTTCTGATACTGTATATTTAAGATTATATTTTAGTAATCTAGAAAAATCAACTAAGTTATTGTCAGAATATTATCAAAATATCACACTATTATCTCGAGTACAATCCTGTGTAAACACATTTGTGGTATGCAGGGTTGGGATAACTTATCTGACAATATAACTTACATTTTAAGTTAGATAGCTTTATGTAAGTTACAAATATATAATGTTAATGTAGGCCAACTTTGAGATTAATTTTGGATAGCATTAGGAATACTAAATTCATAGTGTCAGTTAGAATTTAACTTACCATCAGTTTAAATAACTTAAGTAAATTATGCATCCCTGGTGGTATACATCAGTATTAACTTAATTAGAAAGTTCATTCTAAAATTCTGCAAGCTTCTTAATTTGTACGTACATATATACATATGCACCATTTGCATTGAAGTTTGTAACTCTAATTTGCTGTGTGCAAAATAATATATGAAGAAAAATTTCTCAAGTCAAATTTAGTTTATTATCAAAAAAAGGAAGATATAATGCTTAATAATATGAATTATATTCATAACTTTTATTGTTTTCTTATAATAAGTTATGTAACTTTTTCTGTAATTTGCGATGATTTTTCTGTTCCAAGAAGTAGTCAGACTGCTTCGTTAGTTAATGACAAGTTATATTTTTTTGGCGATGCTAAAATAATAAATAATAAAAATGAAGTATGTATATTGATTTATCAAATTTATTTAATGACACAATAATATGGTATGAAGATCTATAAATGGATGTAGCAATTGATACTGCTTCTTTATGTGTTAGTCCTATTGATAATTCTACAGTTTTTTTAATTGGTAGAATAATGTTCTATCCTACCAATACAACAAATCTATTCTATCCTTAGAATTATAAGTATTTGATTCTAAAACTTCAAATTAGAAAATATCAACTATCAATCGTTATAATAATTCTTTTACAACGCGTTTATATATGCAGGCAGTTATTGATAATAATGGAAATATTTTATATTTAGAGGAAGAAATTATAACATTAGTAGTAATAATCTTACTAAAATAGTCACTTATTATAATGATATAAATGTGTTTAATATTTCTACTATGAAATGGTCAACATTAAGGATATCAAAAAATGTTCTTCTTCCTCATACCGCTTATGCTGCTATATTATTGCTAACTGCTGAAATAATTACATTGGTGGGAGTTGAAAAATCTTCACTTAGAATTATAAATCTAGTTATTATTAAAACAGTATAGTTCAATTGATATAATTTTTATACACTAATTATATATATTTTAGTATTTAATTTTTCATTTGATTAATTCTATACACAGATTCAACTATTTAACACGAAATCTTTTATCCGGTCTACTAAAGTATGTATAATTTACATTAATACAATATTTGTTAATATAAACTAAATTTCACCACTTAGTAAACTACTGGTGAATGTATTAATGATCGTATGGGTTATACGGCAGTCTTAAGTATATATTATTATTAAAAATAAATGATAGTATATCTATTTAGTTAAATATAAAAATATTTATTAGCTCAAAATAGGTATATTATTATTTACAGAGGTTCAACAAGCAATATTACGCAGGTATCTCCTGATGTTGTGGTATTAAATATAAATATATGGGACTGGTCTATACCAAGTATTTCCAAAAAAATGCACCTCTATCACTAGCATTTCATTCCACAGCGATATACAAAAATATATGATTGTTGTATTTGGTGATTACTCTATTACGTATTATTTTATTATTCTATAAAATGATCGCTGAAATAAATATTTATACATTAAGGTTTGATTACAATAAACTCAACGAAAAGTAGCAGCATTTATATCCTTAATATAAGAAACTACACCTGGATTACTACTGAAATTCAGAGTTTATCTTCACTAACGTTGACTATAGCTGGTATTATTTTAATCGAAGCAAATATTTATATATTTTGTGCCTCAGGTATCAATTTGTTTAGATGACAATTTTTGTCTGCATTAATGTTAATTGATCAGAATTGATTAGCCTAAATTATGCTATAATCCTTACTCTTAGGCTGATAAATATCTGGAGCACAACTTATATAAAAAAAAACCAAAATTTTTATTAATATTTGTTTTGAATTTCAAAAAAAATAGAATCATATTATAAATTGCCATATAGCAAATTTGGAATAGTATGCTGGTGCTTTTCATTTATAGGTACTCTTTTTTTATATCGTAATTATCTACTGTCCCAAAGCAAAAGCTTTGCTTTTATCAGATTTGCTATAATTATTGGACTGACCATTACTACTTGTGTTCTTTGTCATGAGGAATAGATATTAATAGTTTTAGCTATTGGGCACTCTCTCCGTGGGCATCAAAAATGTTAAATAATGAGATGGCATCTTCAATAGCTGTCAAACTAGGTCGCGACATGTTTTACATGATTGTTGGTTTTGTTTTTGCAATTTTGCTAGGTCTTGCTGGTTGGGTTGGTTTGACTGCATTGATAATTAGACTAGAATATACGCAATATGCAGTTAATCATTTTATGTTTTTTTATATGCGGCATTCAGTTTTCTTATATGTAGACCATATGTAAAGAAAAAGATTGTCGAGATTGCCACATGTATATTTATTTACTTAATTGCAACAACTCATCTTATAGGAACACATTATATTCTTGGTAACATTACTGGTGATACCTTCAGGCTTAAATTATCAGGATTCTGGCTAGTAATTATTTTCTTTATTGGACAATGTTTATTATTTTTTGATATTAATTTCTGTTAACAGAAATCTTTGTTGTGTTTTATTAGCATAAATTTAAAAATAGTACTGTGAAATCTTATTCTGCTTTCTCAGAACTTTTAATTAATAAACTAGGTGCTTGAGTTGCTTAAAGAGGTAGAGATGAATATAGTAATAGTAATCTATAATTTTGTATAAACATTTTATATATTTATATTCAAACTACCGGATCTTAAATGAATAGGCTTTTATAGTAAATAAGATAGCTGTACAACATTTTCATGCGAAACGAGGAACAGAAGATGTTTAAGCATTACAATTAGTATATATTATAGTGCTATTGGGTTGTACAATTTGTGGCTGATTATTCAATAAAATCAAACACATGCTTAACTCTATATAATTTACGATATTGCAATTTTTTATCATTATAAGTAGCTGTACAATGCAGTTGTGCGAAACCAGAAATTAGAGCTGGGATTTTTGAATGTCCTTGTGACTATTCATTGAATATTTCCAGGTTTTAGTCATTCACAAATGGTATTAAATGAATAACTAGATTTTGTATGAATATCCATGGATATCATTGAATAGAATATTATCAAAATTTAGTAATGTTCTGGTTATATTTAATATTCATTGAATATTTACGACTACTTTAGCCAAATATTTGCTCTTAACTGATTATTCATTTTTATTCATGGATATTCACAGATCCACCTCTACCAGGAATGAGAAAATATGTTGCATATAAAATAATTTATACTAAAAAGATCAAAAGCAAGCAAACTTAAACCTGATCTATCTATGTATATTTTAGAGTCTTGTTAGATCAAATATACATAGCAAAATATAGAACCCTTTATAGCTGTAAAAACTAAGCTTAAAATTGTAAGCAAATTTATAAAAAAGTATCTATCCAAATTATTACCAATATTATCAAGCATCTATGATTTGGAATATGCTAAATAATCTATACATAATTTCAAAATTGGTTTATATGCTGCAGATAACAAGACTTATAAAAAGAATAACAAACAAACTGCAAACTTCTATATAAAAGATTAAAAGCAACAAGCATTAGTGTAATTATATATAGAAACTTAGACAATTGTAACCAAGCTCTTAAATAAATAAATCTCTAGTCTATATTTCTGATCAAACATAGTAGGTACAGAGAAGATTTAACCAAACTAAAAATAAATAATGGCATACAACTTATTGATACAACAGAAAATACATAGCAATATTTAATCATTGACACAATCATAAATTGTTCAATAGAGAAGATATCAAGAACAATTCAATTATATTATTATTCATTCTATTGGTTTTTAACAACAAATTCATTATAATGGTTGAACACCACCACAATTACTAGCTAATCCCATCGAGCGTGCAGCATGAAAATATTCTTAAACATAGTTTCTTGTGTATTTCCCTCGAACTAATACAGAAGCCAAAAAATATAGTTACCAAGAGAATACCAATAAATACGAATTTAATTTTCAAACTGTTGAGCTTAAACTTAAAAATTTTAATCAAATATTCTGAGTTTAATTTCGGCATAAATCGTGCTTACTGGTTTTTTCATAGAAACAATCATGCTTTTTTACTGATATCATTTTATGTTATATGGCTTAAGCTCGATCATATTGTGCAGCTATCTAGCTAAAATAACGTTGTTGGACAGAAAAGGTCAAAAAACTTAGCGTTAATGCAATCAAAATATTCAATGTTATGCATTCATTTCTAAACCAATCTTGTTGGTCACTTTTTTTTGAATTTCTGATATATTTAAATGTTTATTTTTATTACCATAAAATGTTTGTTAAACAACCAATATAAGAAGTTGTTCTTACATATTTTTAATACATAATAAAGGTAATCTCAACATATTTATTATTGTATACAAATGAATAAACTATAAGTTATGAGAAATTACATATCACCAATCATATGAATTATCTTATTAAAAGAATTTAAAGAAATTAAAATAAAAGTTTTAACTAAAATTCAATGTGGTGCTCTCTGCAGACTTCTATAGCTCTTTGATGATTATTTCTGGCAGCCTCTCTCAGCCATCTCTCTCCTTCGGCTTTATCTGGTTCGTTCCCACCCAGTATCAAAATAATTCCCAAGTTATACATTGCAGTGTGATTCTTATTCAATGCAGATAATCTAAAATAATGAATGGCATTCTCCCGATCTTGCAGGACTCCTTGTCCCGAATAGAGGCCAAAACCGTACCTTAATTGCGCTTCAGGATATTCGGCATCTGCCGATTTTTTATAGAGCATCATTGCAGCTTGTAAATTTGATTCAGCACCTTCCGCAAATTCGTCAATAGCTTCGTCATAAAATCTTCTTAAATAAGATTTAGAAGCTGATAAAATATCATATTGGAGGTAAAATCCAATCCAATAAAGTGCAACTTGATTTCCTTTCCTAGCACAATTTATGAACGTCTTCCAAGCTTCAAACAATCTACCTTCATTTAAATTATGTTGATCCATTGCTTCTTCTAACGGTATTCCAGATTGCATGTCAAGTACATCTTCAT
Organism: Racocetra fulgida; assembly: GCA_910592135.1. Taxonomy (NCBI): domain Eukaryota; kingdom Fungi; phylum Glomeromycota; class Glomeromycetes; order Diversisporales; family Gigasporaceae; genus Racocetra; species Racocetra fulgida. Next base: position 13,571 of record CAJVPZ010000429.1, on the reverse strand, counting down.
CTGCTTCCTCCAAGCATTCTATACCATCATCAAGATATTCTCCAAATGAGTTCCAATGATGTATCCGTAAATTACTAGTCTCACTAACCATAGGTTTTCTTTCGTCAGTGTAGACTATGCACCACTTGAGAACAGTTGCTTGCTCTACTTCATCTTCAGGTTCATCAATACCATTATCAGAATCTTTATCATCAAATCCATCATCATCAAATACATCAACAATTCCTTCTGTATCATAATCATCACTTATTGGATCTTTTGTTATTTCTAGAAAAATTTTAGTTTTTGCCCAAGCTTTAGGTTTAATAGTATAAAAGGCAGTTTCGTCTTTTGATACAATTGACGTCATCAAAACACAATTCGATGCAAGATCTCTACATTTTAAAGTTACTTCAAATGGAGTTTCATTGACGGAGTGACTTCCATAGAGAACTTTAAGATTTCTATTTTTATTGCTACAAAATCCTCTTGGATCAGCAAGCACGAACCACAGTAATCTTGTATCTTCTCTGTTTAGTCTTTGATAAATAATTCATAAAATTAATAAAGAATTAAAACAAATAAAATATAATATAATTCTAAATACATACTGTGTATTGAAATTCTTAGATTTATATATATGCGCGACACAACTGCTTTTATTTTGATGATCGAATCGAACAGATAAGTCAGGATGTTGGTATCTTATCCAATTTCCATTTTCAATATTTCCATGTTCGACTTTCTTTACGACGCCTCCAAAAATATGATAATTATTGTCAATAAGTGAACCTGGGAATCTAATAATGAAGGTTTTCTGATCATCCATCTGGAATAACTCTTCTCCACTAAAAATAATCTGATATTGACCAAAGGTACTATCAATTGTGGCGCTTGTTCTTCGCAAAATTTTGTATAGCGGTGTCCAGTCTTCATAAGCAACAATACTCCAATTTCGGGATGCATTAATAGTCAAATCCTGGAAATATTCAAGCCAAGGTTTAATCCCATCGCGGCTAACAATATCACCATTATTGCCAATTAAAAATGAAGTGTTCACTTCAAAGTCTTTTTCCCATTTTTTCAATTGAAAATTAATTTTATCAATTATTTGAGGATCGTTCATTTCAAATTCATATTCAATTTTTCCTTCAGGTAAATTTTTTTTTGTACGTAGAACACATTTTTTCGATAAAATTCCACCTACAGTCAAAGTCCTTGATAATAAATGGCCATAATCATCTCCGAATAATTTACAAATACTTTTAAATGGCTCATTACTTTGAAGAGCCGTATTGACACTATTTGAATATTCCTGTAAAGATTTGATATCCGCAAGGTTAAAAGAAAGTTTTGCCATATGAACAGTTATTTGACAATAAATTGCCTGAAAAGCTTGATTTTTAGCAGATTTGAAATCCTCCAAGGGATGATTAAGCATTGAACTGTATGCAGCGAAAGGGATATTATCAAGATCTAAGTTATCTTCATCTTTTAAAACTATGCCATTTTCCAATAAATAGGCGTCTTGACGATTTCGTGTTTCTGTTAATGAAAGAGTGACCTTTTTAATTTCAGTAACGGTAGGTATCCTCAGAAACTTAAAAGCAGCCTTTTTTGCGTGTCCAAGATCTGATTTTTGTAGAATCACACCATATTGAAGTGAATTATGGTGAACAAAATCCAATAAAAATAATTCAAGCGGAGGTTTTAATGCTATCCATTGCGCAAGTTCCTTTCTTTCGTATTGAATTGGAACATTAGGAATTAATTCGCCATCGGGCGCTTCAACAGGATCACAACCAGTAATCTCAAGTAATTTTTTTTGCAATGTAGCCGGTAGTAATTTATAAGATGGGATTATTTTTCCATATGCTATAACCTTGGCAAAATCAAGGCCATATAAGCTTTTAAACCAATTATATAAGTCACCAAGGGTATCCATCTCGCCATCAGCTTGAAGTGGCGGTATGGTGTCAAGTGGTACATCTTCAAAAATTTCGGTGGCTTTCCCTTTTCCACAATCGATTCCCCACTGTATATAGCTCTTTAAATATGATTTTTCTCTATTAGATGCGTTTAACCAATTTCCAATTGTGATAACACCACCAAGTGTGAACTTTCTGACTACGTAATTACCATAATAATTAAAATGTTTTGTTAGCATCTTCTCTTGTTCAGTTTTGTCAGAAATCTCAAGTGCATTCTCTATATCTTTAATAAATTTTTTCGACGCAGCAGATGTATATTCTACTGTTGAAACTGGAACGTGAATCTGTACTTGATTATCGTCATTATTTAACTCTTGATGTTCTTTAGTAGCTGCAAATAAACTTGTATTTCTTAAATTATTCCAAATTGAATCCGTACTTAATGAGTGATAGACACCTGGGGTGCTCAACTCTGATTTAAGAACTTTTGCATCGCCATTATCATTCAAAATTATTCCTTCTGCGCGATTGAAATCAAATCCATTAAGATTTCTGCCTCTGTTTAAGCCAAAAATGCTAACAAATTCTGTTTTCATTTTCTTTTGCTTAAGCAAAGTGCCATAATCCAACGACAATTCTAGGTCGATTGATTTAGGTTTAGGGGTAAGCGCCTGGAAATTTGAAGTATTATAAGCTCTATCAACTTCATATATGTCTGTGAGTGATATGTTGTTCAATTCATCAAGAATTCTTGCACAAGTGGGCCGAGCGGCTAGTTAAAAAATTAAATGAGATTTTAATTTATAATTTTTATTAAAGAATAAATAATAAATATATTAATTTAAATTTTACCAGGATCGTTATCCCAACATCTTTTGTAAAGTTCTATAAATTTACGTGGTGTTCCTTTGACGGGTGATTCTCGAGTACCTTTGATAATGTTAATTGCTAAGGCAATTGAACGATTATCGTTGAAAGGCTCGATACCGTCATTCGATACTTCCCACATTAATACGCCCAAGGAATAAATATTTAATTTTGTTTTATTTTCAATTCCGTGCAATAATAAAACTTCTGGAGGAGAATATTTTGAAAATGCAAATTCTTCTTTTGAACGGACTTGAGGCATTCTAAGATTAGTGAATTTAGGAATTCCTTCACACATTACAATGTTTTTCGGATGCTAAGCATTCAAATATGTTATTTTTGTCAATCGTTATACATAATAAGCATATAAAACTGTTAAATCTTACTAGCTCTGAGAGTATGATATTTTGATTATGAAGATACTGGAGGCCATCAACCATTTGTCGTACTAGAGCTATTTTGTCGTTCCAACTTAGAGGAATGCCGTTAGCACGCATTTGGCCGAAATAAGATCGTAAGTCCATGGTATAATATTCACGGACAAAATAATAATTTTTTCCATCTAACATTAAATATTAATTAAAAGGTTATGAACTTATTTATGTACAGAAATAAAATTATTTCTGATACAATGTTTTATGTGGGTAGGATAATAACAATAGCGCATTACAAGCTTAAAATTGAAATATAAAATTTTAATATTTAGATCAAGATGTTAGAAGTAAAGGTCATAGAGGGGAAATATTGCTAAAACTGTAATCTCAACAATTTGTATTCAGAAAAAAAAAACTCATTTCCTTGCCATCAAAATATTGGTTTTGATTCAAATATATCAAAAAGAAACATAAACAATGAATTGCGTGACCTGAAATGAATAGATATTTTTTTCGCAGTTAGTGTTTCAAGGTCAAGACTTCGGATTTTATGCCGGAATTATCAGTTAACCAAATTTGCACTAGAATTTCCTAGTCATTTGCATATGGCGTTGCTTTGAAAGTTAATGTTTGAAAAAGATTATCTCGCTTAAATTCATTAACAAGAAAAAATAATATTTAAATCTATTCTTTTAAAAACTGATTTTCGATGCGGTATTTTAATAAATAAATGCGCTATTCCTGCCGATATCTTACACCCACATAAAACATCTGTTTATCTCCGCTTTATTAATGATGTACAAACCAAAAGTGAGGCCAAAAACTCTTAGCACATTATTGTGTTTAAATGGTTTAAGCTAAGAAAATAAATAATTAGTTTCGGTGAAATTTTTCAATGCGTATGTTGCATTTATTTACCTCGCTTAATAGCCTCGCAACGATAGTGTTGTCACATCTATCTAAATCTTCTAACAGGCATAAATTTACTAGTTCATTGTTCCATAATCTCTTCTTTATATCATTTTTTTCGTCAAAGCTGTCTTGTATTTGATTGAATTCGTCATAATCTATCAAACGGATTGTTCTTTCTTTGACCAATCTTTCTATATACTGGTATAACATATACTGCGGCATATTGGTGAATTTAATTGACGTAGTCAAAGATAGGCGAACGGAAAAAATTAGAATAGAGTCCGTAGGATACAGGAATACTCGTAAATGAAATGAGTTATATTATTATATTTTGGTATAATTATGTCATTTAATTGACCCTATTTTTTAGGGTGGGTTACAACGATCCAAATTAATACTGTTTTGTTTTTGTTTTTATCATTTGACCAAACATTGATAACGTTATTTTTTATTGGAAAATTTTAATTATATTTAACGTTAACACAACCGTGTTGAAAGCCGCATCTTCATGCTCTCTTGAATATTTAAGAACATTAAATCTACACTGTTTTAATATTTATCAAAGATGCAATTTCTTAAGGCCGCATATAAAATTAACCCACTCACTGTGAGGGGTGTTGTGGTTGCTGAGAATAGGATTGTTAATGAATTTAATTTGGTTTTAACGGAGATTGATACTTCAACTTCATTAGACAAAGTACGGGAATATTTAACTCGAAATGATTTAGTGTTAATTGGTCGACAAAACTCAAATTTTCGAAATAGATTTGAATATAAAATACCATTCGTTGATGAAAATGAATATAAATTAAAGGATATCTTAGTTCCAACCGATGGAACAGGTGAAGCTGATAGGTCTTTTTCATTCTTTATTGAAAAAGACTTGACAAAACCCGGTTTTCCTGAAATTGTGAGGAACCTTAATCTAACTAGGGGGTATAAAACAAAAGATGATGCTACTGTTCAAGCAAATAAAAGTGCATTCCGGATTAAGAATTTGCATTTAATGATGGTTATAACCCATCAAAACCTTGAAGAAATTGAAGATAATAACGGAAAGTTTCTTTGTTGTGAAAAAGGCACAATTAGATTATTACCGGGAGATTTAGAAGCGACCGAAGAATACATTGAAGCTATTGAAGATGCCTTAAATGAAGATATACATGAAGATAGAAAAAAAGCTCTTTATAAAGTGGGTAATGCGTATGGGTTTTTCTGGTCAGTATGCATTTTTATATATCAAATCACTTTATTCTACTTAATCTAACAATTTTTAATAACGGACAGGCCAAAGGAGGTTGTTTTGGGTGGGAAATTTCAATATGGTGAAGAACCCGAAACAACCTATACTAAAGAGCTGGAAAAATTAAAACATTTTACAAATTGGAGAATTATTGGTCAAAGGGATTTAATACCATTATATATGTTATTGCCAGAGAGGCTTATTCCAAGGATAAAGGAGATTAATGGAATGAAACAATTATATTGCAATAGCCTATCCGTTCATATACCAAGAGGCCAGACCATTGCAATTCATCATATACCAAAACCGCAAATCATTTCGACATTTAATAATGTTAAGATTTTTACCTCCGTAATTGTATTGAACAAAACCAAACCATATCGTAACGTGTTCGTAATTAGGGTCGAATATATGGATGATGAGAACCCATACGTTGTAATACATCGTATTGGTAAACCAAAAAAGCCTTTTAATCTCTTAATCCCTTATATGCTGATCGGTTACGAGGAAGACCTGCCAATTGGAAAATTTCAAGATAACTCAATTGACCATATTTACACTAGAAGATATCAATACGACGGCGATAATCAAATCGATCATCCAAATTTGAAAAATGATGATTACTGTATTATTGGAACTCCTATATTAAAATGTAGGGATATTCCTGGGTATAATTTCGGAAGATCAAAAGATGTCATTAGTTATCATTTTCGTCAACGTAATGATGATATTACACAATTACAATGCTATCATTATGATCTTCAAACAGATCTAATTTGTAATACATTATTATTTGAGGTTAATTATGCTATTATCACAAAAAACAATCCTGATTTTATTGTTAATAGCGCAACCGAGAATGATTGGACATATAGATCCTATAATACATTGCCTTTGGGTCAAAATAGTCGTACATTCACTGGCAATAGGTGGGATGTGTTTGTGCACCCAAAACCTATGTTCGCAAGTATTCAATATTCTGATCCTCCAAATCATCCTCTTTTTTTAAATATTCATAAGAGGTATCCGATAGCAAAATCTCTGAATGATATTCCAAATGATCTTCGTAGTCCTATTGGCTATGTTATGATTAAATGATGAAAACTTATACTTTAAACTACGGTACTTCTTTAAGATTCATTATATAATTTTCGTATAAAATGATTTCTTGTGGCTTCGCATTTTAAAATAAGATTCTTTTCTAAGTCTCATTAAAAAAAATTCAATATGCTTTAATGTAACAAAATAAAAATTGTATTATTTATATTTTTGTATGATTATTTTATCAATAAAAGGATCTTTAGAATTTAAATCCGAATATTCTATACGGATAAAACTTTTCAAATTATCACATCTATATCTTCAGATCTTAGTGGTTTCAAATTCGATAGCTATGCGGCTTTACAACTATATATTATGTGCTCCCTATTTTTTACAATCATAAAACGTTTATTAGTATTAGAAAATCAGAATCTGATGAAGGTCCGAAGCTTAAGTATTGTTACACTGCCTGCAGATCGCGGGAACTTTCGATTATCATTTTTTATTGGTTGCATCCGACTAAGCTTACTAAAACAGATGACTTTTCGCTACCGCAACGCCTCGAGCAACTAGTATTGTTGCCATAATATTGGCCTTGCATTCCAGGAGGGACTGTCCAAATATGGGATCGTCTAAAGCCATGTACCCACATGACATTTTTTGTGTAAAGAAACCAACCGGAATCGCGAAATTTTGTTTACACAAATCAGTTCGAAGTCAAAAAAAAATAAAGAAACCGCAAAAATATGAAAAACGGCAGTTTAAACCTTTCTTGGGGAATTAACAAAAAATGTCGTGAAGGCAATCTTTCATATGAGTGCGTGAGAGTGAAGACCTGGAAACCGATCATAGTAAATCATTAAATCGGTTTTCAGGTTTTCACTCTCACGCACTCATATATACTTGACCTAGTTCTAAACCTACCCTAATGACTAAACCTTGATTTTAATTAAAACTTCGAAAATCACGTGGGTACATACATGGCTTTAGTCATCCCTAGAGATGTACATCTCGCGAGATCACAGAATCTCGCACCTGTGATATCGCATGACTTTCGCGAGATGATTCATATTTCTCGCGAGATAAATTAATCGGGATTTATTGTTTATTATTCAGAATTTTTGTCACATATCTCGCGAGAAATCGCACGATCGCACGATATGATCTCGCGTGTGACATGCAAAATATATATTAGGCTCATCTCGTGAGATGTACATCTCTAGTCATCCCCCATATTTGGGCGGAGATAAGTTATATAATTAATATTTATTGAATTAACTTTAGGGTTAGGGTTATCCTTATCCTAAATTAGGGTTAGGTTAGGTTTTAGGCAGTTATATATATGCAAAATTGCCTTTCTGACATTTTTGCTTAACCTACCCAAGATAGGTTAAGACTGCCGTTTTTTGTATTTTTCAGGTTTTTCGTTATTTTGCTTCGTCGGCGATCATCAAAGTTCTATAATTTGATTGGTCAATAGTCACATGATTTATCTCCGCTTAGAAGACCACCTAATATGGAAATAATTCCGATAGTTTTTTTTACGGTTTACAATACCTTATTTTTTGTTTAGTAATTTCGGGTAGCTTAACTTTCCAAAGATGCGAATAAAATATTATGGTCGAATTGATACTCTTAGTTCGCCTTATAACATTTTTTAAATCCCGTGAAGCCCACACTTTTTTTTTGTAATCTGATTACTGTAGCTGATTCGCAGATAACTTATGATATGATTGGTCATTAATCATGTGAGTCATTCCGAAATCATTTCCATATTTGGGGGTCGCTTAAAGCCAGGTCCATCACGAGATCTTCCGTTATACACGACCAATCAAAATCTCCAATTTTTTTGTTTACATGGATCAGCCCGACGAAGCAAAAAAAGTAAAAAATACGAAAAATACAAGAAACCAATGTCTAAACCTAACTTGGTACATTAAGAAAAAATGTCGAGGGGACGATTTTACATATAGAAATCTTTTAATATTAGCCCATACAGGCCCTAAACTGACCCTAACCTTAACGTTAATTTAAATTCATAATGGACCCGGCTTTAAGCGTCCCCCATATTTGGGACCAGAGAACAAGTTAAAAATTTCATTAACCAATCAAATTCCAAAATCAACGTGGCGTAAAAAAAAGAGGCAGAAAACCAAAAATCATTTGTAACTCAATTTTGTCTACTGGTATTACTATGTTTATACACTTTGTCACCTAAGTAAACGAAACATTTGACCGTGACCAACAAAAATTTTGTGACACATTTTCGGACAGTTTTTTTAAAAGTCCGTGTGTACCTCCATCTGTTCCCAAATGCGGAATTTCTTAGTTTAAGGTTTCATACTAAATTCATATTTCGACAGATTTGTGGAATTTGGGCCTTAAGCCAGAACTGCTTGATTTTGTAATAGGATATGGGTCATTAAAAAGAAAAGGCATAAATTAAAAAAATACTGCGGTTTTTATTAGCTAACTATAGTGCAAACATACGTTGTAACTAATGCTGAAATCTTATTAGCTAATATAGTGCGACTATAGTGCAAACATACGTTGTAACTAATGCTGAAATCTGATTAACTAATATAGTGTGTATTGTATCATGCGAATTTCAAAATATAGGGGGATTATGTTAAATGAAAGTTTCGTCCCCGAATTTGACTAGTTTTTTTTTTTTTTTTTTTTTTTTTTTTTTTTTTTTTTTGAGAAATTAGATCATTACGAAATTCGAGATTCTAAGACAATTTTTAATTGCACTTTGTAAAAAAGATGTGGCCTCTGCATCATATGAGAAGCGGAGATTCTATATATAATTGTTCGTATTACTATATGTAAAATGAACATATAAACAATTTTCGCGGCAAATTAGTACTTATTTGTTTGAATACGGGTGGATTCGCATGTTCATGATTAACACTAGTTGCACATCTAAATAGTCATTCACCTCCAAAACTGTTGAGATGTTATGGAAGTACGTACGTACGTACAGTTTTATTTTTGTGCTTATACTTTAAGTTTTGTACTCAGTCTTGTATTTAGCTATGAAATCCCATGCTCAGCCTTATGCTTAGCCATGATTTTCCGTGCTCAGTATGTATAAATTTTGCTCAGATATGGTTCATAATTATGTAACACGATATATTGTGTAACATGCCTGAATTTACAAAGTCATTGACAACAAATGTTATCTCTAACAAAATAAAGATCCAAAATAAAACTTTAGTGACTCATTTCATATTTTACAAGTGATTTTGTTTGTCACATCCGTATCTGATTGAAGTCTCCCGCAAGCATAAGGTTTTACTCCAACAGTTGATTTATAGGATTATTTGCGATACAACAGTCTTCCCAAGCAGGTTTCACATGCTATCTTCCTTGATAATTTATTAGTATAGTAATATTTGGGTTCGAATTAGTGATTGTTACTAAGTAGGGTCGTTCTTGTGAATGAAGGTGTTCAATGGATATAAGAACATACCCCGAAATTTTAACACTTGATTATCATGATGGATGTTACAAGGTTTAATTACTAAATTAAATCGCTCATTCAAGTTGGTGTAATAGTTTATATCTGTTTATTATATCGATTGTCAGTTGTGAATAATTGCCAAGAAATTTTGCGAAGATATTTGTCACGCTTAGCCATCAATAATTTCAAAAAATTATGTTTTGACAAATAAAAATCCGTAAATTTTTTTTCTTTAATTCGTGAACTTTCATTTGTCCCTTCGTTCTTATATTATATACATATATTGCTGAGTATGGAAGAGATTGCGATAAACTTGGCAACAAGCTTTATTTATACACCAAATGTTTAAAACTTGCTGAGTATACATCATGATAACACTATTAGGATTATCTAATTGATTATTAACTAGATTGTTTTTTCCTATAAGAAAAGCATTCTGGAAATACAATATATAGGCACGTGTAAATTGACGTGGACTAGTGGACCGGTTTTGCACATGCATTGGCCAAACTATAGATGAGGTGAAATTATAATAAATTTCTACATTCAACAATTTCTACTGTGTCGTACTTCGGAATGGATTTATTGGATTATTATAGAGTGAAAACAAAAATTGGATCAAAGTAAGAATTAGCTTTAGATTAGAAAAGGTTTAAAATTTTACAAAAATATTTTGTTGAAATTTCAAAAGTTAATTTATAGTCAGGATTTGGAATATCACTGTAGCTATATATATAACGTAGTATATAAATTGAAATTGTTTATAAATTAACAATTTTATAATATATTTAATAAATTTTGCTAAATATTATTAGCAATAATTATTACTGTTTTATCAGGAAGTTTGAGAAGTGTTTGAAAAATATCCATTAATTAATGCCATATATTATTTAATGCTAACAACTGTAAGACTTGGCGACTAACAGTATTAGCAACAACTTTAATATGAAGTAAATAACCTGGTTTTCTTAACTAATATTATTTAAAATTTGTTTATTATGTTAAGCAATTTATTATATTTTGGTATTAAGGTGGACTCTTTGTTCAAGTGCGCTTTTTATTGTGTAGCTAAGTCATTATACATATTTGGAGAGTACAAGCTAGCTATACCGGTATCTTTTGGATATTTATTTAAGTAAACTGTCTATTACTAGGTTCTACACTAGTTGTTGTACCTACAAACTGTCTACTTAAGTTACCCATTTTAACCCTCTGCAACCATGTACCTTCAACAATAAGCAACCATTACATCTATTCTGAGGAACTGGTATTCCTAGTGCTTATATCACATCATAGCTTTGGGACCTTAAAGTAAATACTATCCCTTATTAACCTACTTCTTGTTCTTTATTCTCAAGATAAACTTGGCAAAGCCTGCAATATCTTACTTTTTATTGTATAATTTTTATAATCTGCATTTTAGTTAATATGTATAGACAAAGGCCCACTACTTACATATTAGGTTTTGCCTATAGTGAGATGTTAATATTTTAGAATTAGAGTCATGTATCTCTATAATATATGTACTCTAGTTATTTTCTTCAGTTAATCTTTCTTTTTTTTATCTTTATATAACCAATATATGGTCTGATTGCTACTATACAACCTACTTTTTGCTCTTGTATAGTTTACTCAACTCTCAGAACCTATCTCATAGTATATTTTTTAACTTTAATTATCTTTTTAAATTTTTAATTCAAATAGTCTAGTTGAATATTTTTTTCTAATAGAGCAGTTTAGTTAATATGGGAGATTTGGGTTTAATCTTATATGTTAATAATTTTTAGCCAAAGGCTGGTTTGCATATATTCTTTTCTCTGGTTTAGTTACAAAGAAAGGCCTAGTTGATATTGGTTTCTTGATTTGTCACAAGTATTTAGTATTCTAACTTTAATCTAAATAGCCTAATATTATAATATTTATTTTTTTTACTTGTTGTATCTAGAACAGTAGTCTAGTTGATATAAGCACATTGCCAAACATCTGAGTTTTATTTAATTTTAGCTTATATTAGTTTTGATTTTAGGTTTAGTCTTTCTAGTAATACTGTCAAAGATTTATTTTACCTCTTTATTTAAGTTTTGTTAAGCAAGTTTTTATATTTGCAGTTCTTCAAATTTATATAACCAGGGAGCTTATTATGTATTTGTACTATTTATAACTTTTTTTTTTTTTTTTTTGAATTTGCTGTATACATGATAAGATTAGTTACAGATTTGTATCAAGATGATATTAATTTTAACTATCTATTATATCTTGTATAACCACTTAAGTGTAGCAAAACATCTCTTAATTTTCTATTTATAAACTAATTTAAGACTAGCTACCATTAGTTATAGAGGGGGAAAGAGGAAGCCCAGAAGAAAAAAGTTAAAAATAAACAAACTAATTATTATAAATAAAAATAATCTGTACAAAAAAGATCAAAAATAAGCAAACTCTAATCTGACTTATCTATATATATTTCAGATCCTATCTTTGTAAACAATTAACACTATCTAAACTTTAAAATAATTATATCTCATTAAATTTTAATCCTAATTTAATAATTTTGTTATTGTTAGAATCAAAAAAACCTACTCTACAATTTTATTTAAATATATAAAACTAATTTAATAAAATTTTGGTTAATTTAAAAAAATAAAACAAATTATCACTGATTTTATATATAATTTATAAATTATATTCTCTACCCTTAAATAAACTTGTTATTTTCATAATTTTATATATATTTTAAAGGTTTAAATCTATATCTTTTAAACTTAAAGTTTAAAATTATAATTATATTTTTTAACTACTCAAACTAAACTTTTAAATATTTTCTACAAACTGTTTTTACGATTTACTTTGTATTTATAAATAAAGTTGTAGAGCTTATACTTTTAATTAAAATAAATTTAAATAAAGTTTATAGATTTTATATTGACAAAATTATAGTTAAAAATAACTTTAGCTTTTTTTTAAATTTTTTCTTTTTATTTCTAAATTTTTCTCTATATACTTTTATATTATTATTTATTATCAGGGATGATGCTAAAACAAGATGATGCTAAAACATGGGGTCTCAATTTAAAAATATAAATCCTACTGAAATCTACCTATACTTTTTTATTATAAATACTAGCCCTAAACCCTAACTTAACTACAAAAAAAAAAGCCAAAAAAACATTCCCAAAAATTTTAAAATTTCATATTAAAATAAGTCAATGTTTTAGCATCATCTCCAGCATTTATTACTTGTTTAATTAGCTTGATATTATACAAATCAATTTTAGTTTATAAAATACTTATACAAATATATACTATATACTAATTAATACAAACTTGTTATTTACTAAATAATATAGAACTATACTATATAATTATAAATCACTATAAATCTTTAAAGAAATGACAAAAATTAATAATATTTTAAAAGAGAAAGAGAAGTAAAGATCTAATCAAAATATATATTAAGAGAAGGGAGAATAGTAAGCTTTTGATAAATAATAAATAATATTACTTTATCTTATATTAATATATTTTATTTTTACTTGAAATATAACTAAAAATATTAAAATTTTATCATATCTAATATAAATTTTTATGATTTGTATTACTCAAATTTACTACTTTAAATTTTTATTTATTTATATTAATTTTATCTTATATTTATTAAATTATTATAAAATGCACCTATAATAGTTTTGCACCTATTATATGTTTTTATTATGTTTTTTAAAATTTTCTAAGTTTTTATAAGTTTTGTATATAAAATT
>CAJVPZ010000428.1:0-19512 GCA_910592135.1 Racocetra fulgida | reverse complement strand
CTTGATATTAAATTGTAATAATACAAAATGTTATCAATAAAAAACTGAGACCAGGTCTCACTCTTTAAAAAAAAAAATTATATATTTTTTATTATTGTTTTCTAATTGCAAGCTCTTAAAAGTTTAGTTTGATAATATATATTTATAGAAGATTGACTATACTATAATACTATAGTGCTATAATACTATAATACAATAATATCAAATATTATTATACAGTACAATTTTTTAAATATACTAACTATCAAAATCTTCACAATTTTTATATATATGTCTATATTAGGATTATCTAAAGTAGAAATAAATTATGTGATAAACTATTAATCAAATTATTAAATTTTAATAATCACTATAACAAAGCAAATAAAAAAAAAAAAAAATAACAGCCTAAACTTACTTTGAATAAATTAATTAAAAATGTTGGAAAAACAATTTTAAATATAAATAATTATTTAAAATATGTTCTAATGCTATCTAAAGTGACTTTAATTATAAATTTGATTAGTAGTTAATCATGTAATTTTATTTCTGCTTTAGATGTTTCTCATATTTGTATTAATGTATTGTACTATTTTACAGTATAGATAGAGTATTTAGGATTATAATCTAGTAATTGCAAAATAATACATCTAATAAATTGCAAATTATACAAATTAGAGTTATTAGCTAATAAAATTTTAAAAGAATAACAAATTAGATAATTATAGTTAGAGACATGACAAAAATCAAGTAATTTTTTAGGGAGAAGAGGTGTAAAAATTTTAAAATTATATATAAGGACCTAATCAAAATATATATTAAGAGGAGGGAGGAGGTAAGCTTCTGATAAAAAAAAATCAAGTGATAAATGACACTGCCCTTACCAGCTTATTTATTATTAATCAATTTTGTTTACATGCTATATAAAAATAAGCAAATAATATATTTTTATATAGTAAAAATTGCAAATTATATACATATTATACTAAATCATAATTCTGATATAAAGAACATTATATTTGATGATTTCTGGAATCTATATTATTATACAAGCATTTATACAAAATAGGAAATCATTTAAGACCAGATATGTTTATATGACTTACAACCAATCAAGTTATAAAATTTTAATTTATTAAATCAGTCTGATAAAACAAAAACAGAGAAAAAAAGTAAAAAATACAAAAAATATAAGAAACAAGTATCTAAACCTGCTATGTAGTACTAATAAAAAATGTTAAAAAGAAAATTTTACTTATAAGTCTTGCTTTAAGCTTAACCTATAACTAACTCTTACTTTAATTTTAATTAAATAATCAAAATATATAAATGTATAAGGCTTTAGTCATCCTCCAAGATAGTAGTTTAAATTTAAAATTTTAGATATAAGTAAACTTTAAAAAAAACAAAATCTATTATACAATGATTTGCTAATAAAATATTTTGTAAAGTACATCTTTTCAAGAAACTCAAGTTGCATTATACTGCATTATACTAAAAAAGATTATTTTGTTAAAGGTTGAAATACTATCTAACTCTATAATAAGAGGTAATAAAAGTATACTTTACTGCTCAATTCACAAGGTTTGTTTTTTAAATTTTTGTAGACTAATTTTAAAGTTATAATATTTCTTGAAAGATATTTAATACAATAGAATTATTTAATATATATAATAATATAGTTTTATTAATTATATGAGGTTTTAAGAAAACTATCGATAGACATGTAACTTGTTACTAAAACCTTATAAAATAAACTATAAAATTGCTACTAAAATATAAGTAAATAGTTTAATTTTTTTTACAATATGAGTTATTTTACTTTGTAGTTAAGATGAAAGAAATTATAATATATGAATAATGCCTGTTGATTGGTTGCTTAGTTCAATAACTATCTGGGCTAGATACTGAAATAAAGAATAAAATTGACAATTTTTTAAAAAATTTTTGTATAAATTAATTTTGAAATAAGATTAAGTTTATTTTTATTTAAAACACAAATAGTTGTATTAATAAAATTTTGTAGCATAGCTCTTTTAAGTTTGCATATTTTTATAATTTATTAAAAATTTATAACATAAAACTTAATTTTCTAAAGATATTTTTTTTGTCATTTCATCCTTTTTTAGCACCTAGCCCATTTATTTGTTTTGATTATATGTTGATAAAGCTATTTTCTAATTAGTCAAAACCCTTATAATAAAGTCTGTATTTTCTAAAAATGCAAAAGTCCCCATATTCTACTTTACTAATTACCTGTTTTGAAATTTTCTAATTTCTCCCAAGTGCTCATTGGATGATCATTCTTATTATATGAAATAAATCACTACATATTTAAATTATTTTTTTGTATTTAAATTATTTTATATTTGATTTTTTTGGTATTTTTTTTTTTGTATTTAAAATTTTCATATTTAATTTTTTATATTTAATTTTTTTTCATATTTAAAATTTTTTTATATTTAGTTTTTTTTTATATTTAATTTAAAAAATTGTTGAACTTAAATATTTGAATCAATTTTGAAGCTTTCAAAAGTTGCATAAACCTCTAAATTCTCATAAAAACTTTTGAACAACTTAATATTTGAAATGCATTTTTTTTCTTGATCTCGATATGCTAAGAGTAGCGTAATTACTTTATCCAATTGGAGATGGTATATCATGCGACCAATCAGAACTTGGGGAAATCAGGGTTCCCCTGTTTTAGGACAAAGGTTGTATTATGGTATAATGGTGTATATTAAGTTAATAAAAATTTGGTACTTGGAATTATGTACTATTATGTGAATTTTTAAGTGTGTTTATCGAATAAATTTTAGAGATGAAATTTCGAAACTAGATTTTATGGATACGTATCACTTCACCGACGCTAGTTTCGTAGACATAACATTTCACTGACAAAAATTCACCGAATGTCTATTTCACCGAAAATTATTTCGTAGACAAGTTTATTTCACCGACAGTTTATTTCATATAAATTCCACTAACCTTAACTCTAATTCTAACCTGACCCTAACGACTATGACCAGGATTATTTTGTTGAAATAAGTTTCGGTGAAATGGAAATAAATGTCGGTGAAATAATGTTGGTGAATTGTTGTCGATGAAGTGAGCTGAACCGGATTTTTATTACCGTACATCGCTGACAACAGTACCCTGTTTAAGGCCGTTCTCAAGCGCCTACCTCAATGAGTTAACCGAACGATTTGATTGGCCGAAAAAATTGATCGTGATCATCATTTCGGTCAAAAAACCCTGGAGCTGCGACCACCAATTTTTTTCATAGAGCTGCGCTGATTGGTTAAAATTTAACATAGACAGAGTAATCAAAAAGATTGCTCAAGCTCAAATACATTATCATTTTATTGTTTTTTTTTCGTAGCATGGATCCTCAACAAGACCAAAAATTATTCTACTCTTATAACAAATCAAAGACGTTTAATGTTCAAAGAATAAAAATTATTTTTTTTATATGTCGTATATATTTTATTAAAATTACGTTCATACTTCACTATGTTTCGATATCACTTCGTTTAACGTTAACGAATCTATATAAAGTTGCGTTGGTGAATATGGTTGTTGCCGTAATGACTGTATAGCCAACTATGGCTGTTGTTGCAATGATACGTTATTTGTGAAATTGTTAAGTTTCAAACGTCAAAGTCTTGGGTGCTAAATTTTTAGGTAACTGGGTAATCGCCTTTTTTTTTTCTTGGGGTCATTGGGAGTCATAATAGAAATCGATTGAAAGAGATAGCTCAAGCATCGATCGCAATCTTTATTTGAATTGATCGTAGTGTTTGAGCGTCACCTCGATCACTGGTCAATTACATTGAGGGAGGCGCTTGAGAACGGCCTAAAGTACCCCTATTAAAAAATTTTCATAGTGGAATGCAAAATACCCAGGATATATCCTATGTAAAAAAAAACTTTTAGATGAAAAATTGCTTAGTATAGTATCCCGGGTATTAAAGATATTTTGCCTGTAGATTGTATTATACCCGGGGTACCGTGGTCAGCACTGTACGGTAAATATTTTACTGTAATTTGGAAATTTTGTTTAATAGAACTAATCTAAATAACAAATTTTTACAGGTCTAGTGAAAACATGTTATCTAGTAATCACGATAAGAAGTCTGTCTTCAAATATGTCTCTTAGCCTTAGATAGCCGCTTTCTATCGTGCATAAACACTCCCATTAAGTCTTAATCATCAGAATAATAATCTGACAAAAACGGTATCGATAAGTGATAAAAAATATTTTATTGTAACAATGCATTGTTGACATTATGCGACGTATTTGCATGAGAAAGTCAATGGCAAATATTGGAAATTTAGGGGTTTAATGACATGCTACAAACTCAATTTGTATAGATAAGGCCGCGCAAAGTTTATTTTCGTTTTAGCTACCCGACCGACCTATTTTTTCGATTTTTTTTAAAAAAAGTTTTTTTTTTGTTTTTTGAGAGCCAATTGTACCAATTGCTCTTTTTTTACCATTTATTTTTTTTCCACCATTTTTTATCCTAGGACCAACTGAAAGAAAATAAGCTGCCGACCATCTCAAGTTACAGATTCCATGTTATGCAAAACGAAAAATCAACTTTGCGCGGCCTAATTTTTACGTTCGAGGATTCGTCATGTGGCTCCTAATGTTTTTAAGCCACGAGGCTGCACTCATTCCTTATCGGTGCAATGTAATACATTGTACTTAGCGTTAGCATATATTTATTTACTAAAATAAATAAATATGATTGATTTGAGGGTTAATAAAAGCATTTTAAAATTTATATATTAAATAATTGATCAAAACGTTTCATAAATTCAAAGTAAGATGAGTTCATCGAAATCTGAAGAGCAGTCAAGTAAAGATCATGACCAAACTAAGATATCGATTGATGTTCCACACGGAGGAAAGAGAATCTACAAATATATTTTTTCACCAAATATACAATATATTTCAACTTGGAGTAAAGAAGATCAATCAATTGTTGGGTGGACCATCACAAAAGATTTCACTATCGAATATGACAATGCAATAAACTCTGAGGAGCTTAAATCTATGTTAAGCATCGATAATAAAGAAGCGTATGAATTTATGTTTAAAGTATACAATGAATACAATGAAGTGCTAATAGGAGTCTCTGACTTTAAACAAGTTATACTAAAATTATTAAAATATAAAGATGCTGCAGATTTGTTCGATTTTGGTTAGTTAAAATTAATTGATCACTGATGTTTAATTATACTTTTATATTAATAAAATTATTCTTAACAGAAATTATTGACATCGCAACCAAGTCAAGACAAATATTGAGTGCACAAGGTTTGAAAGGAAAAATAGCAAACATCGCTTTTCTTGAAAATGGTTATCTGGTAATTGTCAAAAGAGAGCCTGTTTATCGGGCCTATATCTTTTCAAAGTCTAATAGTAGACATCATTGGACATGCAGAAATAGCATTGAACTCGAAAAATTTGTTGCCTGTTTTATTTTTCCAAATGGAAAATTAATGATGCTCTTTCGTGTACCCTGCATAATCACGCAATGGAACTTAATGACACAGAAGTTTGAAATGCAATATATACTAAATTGGGATATGTACCCAGTAGAAATGAAACAGAATAATGACAACTCATTGCTTGCAATTGCTTGTGAAACATTTATAGATAATTTTTGTGCAATTGAGATTTATGTTTATTCAACAAAATCTGGTATAATGGTAGCAAACAGTAGGTATTTCTTGTTAAAATTATAAATTAAATAATAAGTTTATTAATTTAAATATCTAATAACGCAGGAACATTTGAAAGGAGTTTATTGCATAATTTCTGCTTCATTGGATGTGGAGAAGAAGAACGCTTATTTTTCTCTTGCGAGAATTATAAAACAGAGAGGAGTTATAACTCTTATATATTGAATCCTCGTCATCACACACTTGATGATTTTCCAAACACTCATGTCTTACATGATATTTATTCACCCACTTATCAAAATTATAAATCATTTTGGTTCATTAATATTATCTCGAATTATATTATAAAATTTGAAGATAATAACCATTTGTCAATTCAAAGATTGTCTCAATATAACAATTGGAAAAATTATATAGAATTTGAAGAACATTATATATTTAATACATTTTTTAGTATAAAAGAAATTAGACAATTTATTATAACTATTTTGGAAAAATATCAATCAAATCAAATTTTAACTAAGAATTACTCAAATAAAGAAACTAAAGAATATTCTGGAGAATTATGCATCTGGATTGTTAGTCATTATTATTATCCCTTAGTTATTGATAAAAAATATTCACATGAAGTGACTTTTCAATTCCGTGTTGAGCCTGATAAAGAAGCTAAAGGATGGTGGAAGTTTTTTTGTGAAAGTGGTATTTATGAAAATAAACTACTTGAAAATGGAGATATATTATTAGTCTCTGCTTTTGGCATATATATCTTTACAATAAATTCTGACAGAACAGGAATTATTTTAATTTATTATTGGAGTGATGATAGATCTAAACCAGAAATAGAAGAATTAGAATGTCAATCCTTAATCAGAAATCTTGCTTCTTTTAATGATAAATTAAATCTTAACTTGAACATTTTACCATCACCAAAATTTGAGAGTGAAGAACATTATTTAAGCTATAATGAATTGACATTAAAATTATATGGAAAACATCTATTTCATACAACAATTCAAAAAAATAATTATCCAGAACTTGAGAAATTACTTGATGATTGTTATGAATATAGCCTGTTAATGCTTCGAAAGGGTGATATTTATAACTTTATATTGTTAATAGATCTAATCACTTTTACATTGGTAGAAGTAGAAGAATGTAACAAAAATCTAAGAGTTACAGAAAAATTTTTATCTAAAACTAATATGTTAATTCCTGATAATTATGATATAGATAATGCATCTCAATTATCTCATCTTCAACATTGTGGAATCTATGCTCATTTAAATTATTTATCTAATACTTCACATGTTGATTACTTACTTTTCTGGATCTCTGAAAAACTAAACTTTTTAAAAAATTTGTATCCTAAAATTTATAACGTTTTGGCATTCCCTTATTTGATTTATTCATTTTACTTTACTACTTATTCTCAAAAAACTGTAAAATTAATGATTCCTTTATCTGGTTTTGCCACATATTCTAAAGATTATTCTTACCTTGAATTATTTTATTTGCCTAATAATCCCTTTAATTTATTATTAGATGACCCTACTTATTACAAGTGGTGGAATATTAAAGCACTAATCAACTTCAAGTGGTGTACCTATGGAAGACGATATTATTTTATAATATGGACTATATATTCAATTTTTATGATTTGCTTTTTAATAGTTTCAACAATTCTGGAAGATGAAATATCTTGGAATATTCAAGTAACTCTTTTGTTAGCAACAATTTTCTTTGGATTTATACATTTTATTTTTGAAATTCGTCAATTTATTCATAGACCAGTATCTTATATTGCTAGTCCTTGGAATTGGTTTGGTATATCTTGATTTGATAGTTTGAGATAATATATTATAGATTTATAATATTAATAACTTTATGTTATATTCGAATTTTAATTATAGATCTTGCTGCAATATTAGTTCCAACAATAACTTCATTTTTATGGCTATATGTTAAAACTCCACCGGTTTGGATTATAACTATTGCAGCTTTTTTTCTTGAAGTTAAATTTTTATTATATTTCCGAGCTCTGGAATATTTTGGAAAATATTTTGCAATTATAATTGGAGTAGCACAAAAAGTTTTCTTTTTTCTTCTTGTTTTAGGCATTATGGTTTTGGCTTTTGCACATTCATTGCATCTTCTATTAAGACCTACTAGTAAATATTCTTATGATCAGCCAAGTTATACTGATAATACAATAATCCTTGGAATCTTGTTTCAACATATAAATTTATCTCATCTAATGGCACTATTGGAGAGCCTTTACTTATTTAAACTCCAGATGATAATACAAATTTATTTTCATTATTTAGTACTTCTGTTTTAGCTGTATATTTTATGCTAACAGATATTTTATATAATATAATATATTAAGGGAAGGGACAGAAATCAGCTGATTTTTTAGGGGTGGGGTTTGTGATTCGATCAGGTCCTATATTTTGTAGTTAAATTTAATTGGCTAATAATTGAATCAGGTGGGGGTGGGGAGTATAACCTCTTAGTAACTTGAAATCACCTGATTTTTGTTCCTCCCCTAACCAAAAATTTAACAAGAAAAATTTACTCATAATTTTAATTTTAGGGGAATCAAGTTCAGTTTCATCATGGGCTTTAAAAAATAATTGGATTTTGGCGATTTTGTTGGTTATATTTTCATTTTTTACAACTATTTATTTATTAAATCTATTTATTTCATTACTTGGAAATGCTATTGATGAAACAAATAATGAAGAATCTTTTTTACAACTAAGAGGAGAGGTAAAAAAAATTATTTATAATTTAAATTAAGATAAAAATATGTAATTACTATGTTTTTATTATTAGATATTATCTGAAATTGAACTTTTTTGGATGTTACCCTATCAAAGAAGGAAGAATAATTGGTTTCCAGAAATCTTGTATGAATTTTGTATACAATCGATTATAAATAAATACTATACGTATTATTAATATACAATTTGAACTTTTAGATATTATGAAGCTTCGGTTAATGAGCTTAAAAAATATGTGAAAGATGTTGAAGATGAAGAAAGCTTGGTTCCTGCAATTTGGAAAATTTGTAATATTAAGGATTCTAAAGGAGAGTTAAAAAATCAAATAATTGAAGCACTCAAAAATATTGATAAAATAAATGATAAAAAAATCAAATAAATGAAGCACTCAATAAAATTGATAAAATAAATGATAAATTAGTTGAGCTTATGGGAAAAAAAGAATCAGAATAATAATTCTTCTCAAGATAATATTCCTTCCGTCTAGTAATTATATGTATGTATAACAATTTTTTGTCACTTGATCAAATTATATACGTTTTTTTACTGTTGTTCTTACTGTATGTGGTTGCTTATTTTCTTATTATATAGCTGCTTATTTTTAATATCTGTCATATGGTTGCTATTTCTTTATTAATAGTAGTTTATTACTTCGTATAGTTTTTTTTTGCATTGTTTTTTCGTTTTTCTATTTTAGCAGATATGTTGATTAAAGTCTCGTAAATTATCAAAATTAGCAGTTTAAACTTAACCATTGTGGTCAATGTGGAATCATAAAGGCCACTATAACTAGAATAAATAATCCTCTGTAGAAATAGTTAAAAAGTTTCTATAAAAGATTAAAACAAAATTTTAAGTAGCTATAATTTCGCTAGATTCATGGTGCAAAATGTAAACATTGAAAACTTTTCTACTTTTTTCGTAGCAGTGAATACAAATACTAAACACAATACCAATACCGAAATAACAATAGCTAGGATACCTGTAAAATCGACAAGAGTATATCTATAGTTTATAAATAAGAAGTTATTTAGAAATCTTTATTTGTTGAGAAGAATCACGACAAATCTAATCTGAATTCATTTAAGTAAAATTCGCAAGTCTTTTGCACATTAAGAATGTTCGCAATCATCGAGTTTGAGATTATTTTCTAATTTTGGGAAATACTCAAATTATATATGCGCACTACTCATATGTAAATCGCTATACTACCGATAGATATTTTCTTTCGATGATTCATCACACGTTATATCTCAGCGACATTTACACGACTTCAAATCACAAAATATTTATCCATCATGACATTTTTTAGCCTGTCACTTAATTAAAAAATACAGCGAAAGAGTAAATTGCTAAATTGAACTGGCGTAAATCTGTCAATAATAATGCTTAAAAGTTATTCCAGAAATATAAATATGAACATGAAAAATGCATAAATAATAAGATCCATGACATCATCTTACAATTCATCTGCTTCTCTTGCTGTTTTCGTAACTACCACTTATATGATTATATCACGTGGACAATTATTATGAGAAAAAATCGTACAGCATGATCATAAACATAGATGATATATATTATAGTCGTGATAATTAATGATAATAAAGAAAAGATTTTTAGGCGATAATCATTGACTTGAGCGAAAGAATTTGATCTTTTATTTATCTACTTTAAATTATTTGATTATTGTAATATCTTTTCATATTGTATTGTTATGCCATCTTTTGATAGATGAGTAATTCTACTAATTCGTAGTATATATTATAATTATGTAGAATAAAAAATGATAGGCTAAAATACGCGATAGAAGGATATTATTAGCATTTTAATTATATATGAGCCACATCAAAATTTGTAATCTTAAGGTGTTCTCAAGCGCTTCACCCAATGGATTGGAAGCAAAATTTTAATTAGTCAGAAGTTGAATAAACAAACAAAGTGAGTTGCCACTTCGATGAATGAAACTTAGAGGTGTAGACCGTTTTTATTCATAAGGTTGCACTAATTGATAAAATTTAAAATCCGCATTTCGCACAATGAATTTTTATTACAGTTCCGAAATTAAGCACCCCCCGAAATTAAGCACCACCAACATTTGGTATCATCTCTAAAAATAAGCACCCCCACGTTTTATATTAGATTTGCCCTCTGAATTTGCATTAATAGGTTTTAATAGATTTGATGTTTTAATTTTGTCCATTGAAATGCCATAAAGAGTTATGGTACTGTATCAGGTTCCTTTAAAATATTATGCACCTTAATGGTATAATCTCATAAGAAACACTAAATCCTTTTTTTTCTCTGTTCTATAATCCAATCGTATAGCTTTTTTCATCTTAGGGTAAAATTCTGTTCGACCAAAGCTGACTCGTTTGATGCTTTGTTTTATCTCGGCTCCCATAGCCTACTTACTTTAATCCAGCGAACAAGCATACTAGAATCAAGCTTAAAGGCTGCCGAGCTTTATTCCTCTCGGTTTCTTTAGCATAGATGACAACTTGTTTTTTATTGTTTGATGGAATATGAATTACACTTAAGTTTAACATATCATAAATCTTATCAAAAAAAGTTATCCAAAATTAAGCATCCCCTATAACAAAAAAAGGGTGCTTAATTTCGGAACTATACGGCAAGTCATTCTTCGACCAACCTCATTAACCACTCAGTTAATCGCAATGATTTAAACAAATTTCGATCACTATCTAATTACATTGAAGAGCTGCTTTAAAACTTTAATCTGCAATCATCTATATTTAAGATCGAATTAATTGAATTCAATAAATATATTCAAATTATAAATGCGTATTTCATACCATAATATTTCACACGAATGTCATTACATAAAATCTACAGATTCAAGCAAGGCGAGACCACGAGATACATATATGGCTTGCTATAGATACTTTTGTTACCCAATCATTATCATTCGTTGTATAAACATTTTTATAACTTAGTTCTGTCCATTGCAAATCCGAATATCACTTGTTCATCAACACGGGATAATCCATAAAACTTCGAGCGAGTGTATATTTACATTCGTTTAACCTTTTTAATTTTGTCAGTTGTTTTTGAATTTTTTTTGTAGTTTTCTCTTTTTGTCTAATCATATGCCTGCTAAAATGTTTCTCTTATATATAGATAAATCAATAATAAGTACAACTAAACTAAAAGCTGAGAATGAAGTCGGATTATCATTTGCTTTTGAGACAATTAATCGATATATCAAAATATGCTTTTCGAGTTATTCTACGCAATATTTCTATTTTATTCATATTAAATTAGTAGTTGAGTATGTATTCATTGGAGAGATACAGCATATGAACTACAATATACTTAAATATTCATTCACTATGTAAGGACGTTCTCAAATTAGTGCACAATAATAATTATAGGAATTGCTATTTCCACCATGGGTTATATGAAAAATATAAAAATTTTATTTTAATAATCAAAGAAGTTTTATTAAACTAGGGTTTATTGGGCTTCTAATTAAAGCTAAAGAGCAGATTTGTTAGTTCTAATGGTGTTTAAATTATCAAAATCATCCCAAGATATTTGGGATCAAAGATATGAATATATTAGATAAATAATAATTTGTAGATTTTTATGTTAGCACTAATTTTTTCAAACTTATGAGTTTGGTCAATTAGAATATAAGATCAAATGTAATATAAAAATTAAGATAAGTATTTTTTTCAAACAATTATATTTATTTTAAAATTTTGTAATAATATATAAATTAGTACAAATAATTCCAACTAATAAAAATTTAAAAATTAATAAATATATTATTAAAACAAAAATTTACTATATAATATTAATTAAAATCCCAATAAATTCTAACTTAATAAAAATTTTTAATTTTAAAAAAATTAATTTTTTAAATTTAATTAGTTATTAAAAATAGTATTTTTATATTTTATTGTATAACTTAGGCCATACGAAGTTAATTTTTTGGTTCTCATATCATAAAATTTGAAAAATGACCCGGCAACCCGGCTTTTAATTTTATTTTCCAAAAATTTTATATATAAAATGCATATAGAACTTTTATAGACTTCTGAAAAACCTTCACCCGGATAGTAAATATTGTCAAAAATTTTTTTAAGAATTTTGCGAAATTTGACCCGGCCGGGTTATGAGAACCAATTTATTAAGTTTGTACGGCCTTATAGTAAAAAGGCAAAAAATTATTGAAATAGTAGTAATTATTTAATTATATTTATAAAAAGTTTTTGGTTTATAATTTAAATATAGTAATTTTATTACAATTAAAATTTTTCAAATAGAATATTTATAATTTATATGGGGGTTATTAATATCTGGGGTGCTATATTTCAATAAATTAACTAAGAAACAGGAGTCAGGTAGGTTAGTAAAAATGGTCAGAACCCCAAACACATTATATAATCTAAAATTTGGATTATTATACTTAACCTCTGTTTCAGCACCCTAACCCTAAATTTGATAAAAAAACTAAAAACAATTATAAAATAGAGGGGTTATCAATAACCCTGGTACGTATAAACTATATTTATTCTATAAAAGATATATTATATTATTACATTCTTTTATTATTGTTGTGGATAAAAATAGATTTGGAATTTCTTAATAAAATTAAAAAATTCCAAATCTACTTATATTCCGTTCTTATTTACAGCATAATCACTATTTTGTATAAAACAATCATTAAGAAGGATCACGATAGTATATAATTTGGCACAAATAGTTGATATATTATTAGATTTCTCTTAATAAAAACAGTTAAAAATTAAAAAGTACTGTACAATTTGGTTTATAAAGTTATAAAATTGCTTATTCAATTATTAAAATATTAATTTAAAACATTAAAGTTAGATCTCGGCATTTTAATAAAGTTAAAATTATACGTATAAAGACAATTGATTATAGTTACAGAATCAAAACTAATTTGTTGCATTGCATCTTATTTCAGCAAATTTTTGAAAATAAATAAAAGCTTTATATTCATCTTTTTCAACTCCGATTCCATGAAGATAACAATAACCAATTTTATATATTCCTTTAACATAACCCATTTCTGCAGACTTTTTATAATAGTTGAACGCCTTATATTTGTCTTTCTCAACTCCATTTTCATAACAATAACCAACCATATATGTTCCTTTAGCATGACCCATTTCGGCAGATTTTTGATAATAAATGAATGCCTTGGTTTTATCCTTTTCAACACCAATTCCATGATAATAACAATAACCAACACTGTACATTCCACTAGAATTACCCATGTTAGCAGCTTTTTGAAAATAAATGAACGTCTTATGTTCATCTTTTTCAACACCAATTCCAAGTTTGTAACATACACCAACCAAAAATATTCCTTCAGCATACTCCATATCGGCAGATTTTTGATAGTGAATGAAAGCTTTATTTTTATCCTTCTCAACCCATTTACCAAAGCAATAACAATGTGCAAGAATAATATGAGCCATAGGATTTATTTGATTATCCAAGCACCAATTGATGATATTATCTGGATTTTGCTTTTTTTTTGCTAGAAATTGACCCAGTGTGTTAATAATTGATTCGGGATCATCTCTTTTGGATTTTTCTTCATTATACAAATCATATAATTCTTTAACAATTTCACTTAAAAATTCCTCGTCCTCTATATATGAATGATTAGGATTGTCTGATAAACTGCCGTTTTTTTCTGGTCGTTTTACATTTAGATTTGCAGTTAAATTATTTGACATTTTATATTCAAGAAAATGCTTTGTTACAAAAGTGTGTTATACGTATACTTATAAAATTATCTATACCGATACTGTGTCATTAAGATTTCTACTTATGTACTCTGAGGAGCTAGTGTGTTATGCATGGATCATCTGATTTTAATTAATAATCAATTTATAAAAGTTTTGTCGCAGTACAATATATATTTGGACATATTGTACGTACAGTACGTACGAATCAAGTCATTATTAGGGATGGGCAACTATGCAGGCCGTATGTGATGAAATACTGTGTAGTTTTTATAATTCAGTCCAGTTGGCATAGCTTTAATTGTTGGCTCGAATCCTCAGTGGATTGTTTCGCAGATATCAGAATTGAAGACAGAGAATATTCATGTATCGTACAGCGTGGCCGGCGTGATGCAAAATTTTGCTTGGCGGAAATTTAAAAATCGCATGATTTTCGCATCACGCACATACATAAATAGTACTTTAAAAAATCGACCTACATTATTTGTTACACTGAGTAATATGGTCCGCGCTGTACGGTAATTATCAAAACCTTGTTTTTTTAAACAAGATCATATGCTAATAAATACAATGATGAATCTAATTAAGTATGATTCGGGACGTCCCACAAAAAATTGTTCACCTTCGTGATTGTTGACCAATCAAATTTCATGATCAGATTTAACGTAAACAGTCAAAGCGAAACCACTTTTATACACAAAACAGAAATAATTCGAAATTTTAATTAAGAAACTACCTTCTGCGGTATAATTAAAATTGCTCCTCGTGAAATTTTACTATTAAACATATAACTATTTTAACCCTAACCAAACCACAATGCAGTTTTATTCTTTGTAAAAAACTTACAAGGATGAACAATTTTTTGTGGGAACGCTACCTACGGTTTATTAAATTATGAAATTTCTTTATTCATTTATTATACATTAATTTTTAAATGTAAAATTCGTGGCATTAATTTTTAAAAATTGCATAGAAACTCAATTAAATATGGGCTAGGTGCTGAGAAAAGGGACGAAATTGACAAAAAAAAAGATCTTCAGAAAATCAATTTTTATGTTGTAAATTTTATAATAAATCATAAGAAAATGCAAACTTTAAAGAGATATACCACAAAATTTTATTAATACAATTACTTTTGTATTTTAAGTGAAAAATGATTCTAATCTTATTCTAAATTGATTTATATAAAAAAAAATATCCTTTGAAAAAATTGTTAATTTCGTCCATATAATCACAAAACCATACTAATTAGTTACATTACACTTTAAATCAGCCGATTTTTGATGATAAATAAAAGCTTTATATTCATCCTTATCAACTCCAATTCCATGAAGATAACGATAACCAATTTTATACATTCCTTTAGCATAACCCATCTCTGCAGATTTTTGATAATACTCGAAGGCCTTATGTTTATTCTTTTCGACTCCTTTTCCCTCATCATAACAACGACCAGTCATATATGTTCCCAAAACATCACCCATTTCTGCAGACTTTTGATAATAGGTGAATGCCTTGCATCTATCCTTTTCAACTCCAATTCCGTGATGGTAACAATAACCAACCATATATGTTCCTTTATCATGACCCATATCTGCAGATTTTTGATAATGAGTAAAACTTTTACATTCATCCTTTTCAACTCCAATTTCATGACGATAACAATAACCAATCATATAAATTCCTTCTGCGTAACCCACCTCTGCAGACTTTTGATAATATTCGAATGCCTTTTGATTATTCTTTTCCACTCCAATACCATTTTCATAGCAATAACCAATTTTATACATTCCTTTAGCGTAACCCATCTCTGCAGATTTTTGATAATACTCGAATGCTTTATGTTTATTCTTTTCAACACCTTTTTCTTCGTCATAACAACGTCCAACCATATACGTTCCCACAACATCACCAATTTCTGCAGACTTTTTATAATAGGTGAGTGCCTTGCATCTATCCTTTTCAACTCCAATTCCGTGATGGTAACAATAACCAACTTGAAATACTCCTTTAGAATTACCCATCTCAGCAGATTTTTTATAATAATTAAATGCCTTATGTTTATCTTCCTCAACTCCAATTCCATGATGATAACAATCACCAACTATACATGTACCTTTAGCATGACCCATTTTAGCAGACTTTTGATAATAAAAGAATGCCTTATGTTCATCTTTTTCAACACCAAATCCAAACTCGTAACATACACCAACACAAATCATTCCTTCAGCATCTTCCTTATCAGCGGATTTTTGATAATAAATGAATGCTTTATTTGCATCCTTTTCAACCCATTTACCAAAAAAATAACAACTTACAAGAATAATATGGGCCATAGGATTTATTTGATTATCCAAGCACCAATTAATAATATTATCTGGATTTTGCTTTTTTTTCGCTAGAAATTGATCTAATGTGTTAATAATTGATCCGGAATCTTTATCTTTAGATATTTCTTCATTATATAAATTATATAATTCTTTAACAATTTCATTTAAAAAGTCCAGTGAATTATGATCCTCTAAATATGATTGATTAAGATTGTCTGATGAACTAAAGTTTTTTCCTGATTGTTTTGCATTTATAATTACAGTAAGATTATTTGACATTTTAAATTTAAGAAACAAACTTTGTTACAATAGTGTTTTTATATATAGGATGATCTACGTTACTGTGCACTAAAATTCTATTTATGGTGAAATTTACCAGGGGCGGCCCCCAAAAAGTGCAGATCGATGACGCAGTCACAACCGAAACTAATAATTTACCGACCATATTGTGTTATATGAACAATAATCGATAACAAATTTAAACCTAAAACCTCTTAATGAACATTTATATTGACTAATTCTGTAATTACTTCAAAATAAAAAAAGATCTAGTTATGGCTTGTAATCTATTGGTTATTATGTTGCGGCTGCGCCATCGATCTGCACTGGTCAATTCTTTTTGGGGTGCGTTTATGATAGTTTTGTGTACGCATAACTTTCGTGAGTAACACAGATCCAAAAAGGGACTCCTTAAAGCGGGCAGATCAATCGAGTTGACGATCCATGGTCTATCTTTAATAAATTATATATAGCTAAAAAGTTACCCAATTTGGGTTAGAGTTTGGCTGAGGCTAATTGTTGACGAATTCTAGGGATGCTAACAGTCTGATTTGGTCCAGCCTGATACAGTCTCTAATGATTTATAATTTTAATATTCAAACAATTTGATACACAATATTAAAGCGGCTTCTTTATTAAAAAAAAAATAGCCTGACGCAAAGTTATTGTCCTTTTATTTGGAAGACGATCACCTTACAAAGAATTTGGATAAGCTCACACCTTACGGCAATAGTACGTACGTACGTACGTACGCTGGATGGAACCATTGATTCGCATTATAGATCTTTAGCAATATAGAGATAAACCGGGTGTGGCAGTTATTCGCGTAGCTCGGGAGAATTATGTTGGAATTAATAGATGTTATGAACAAAGGCTATTAATCCGTGTTATTCAAAAAAACGGAACTATTATACCAATAGATTTTGATAATAATGAGGAGATACAAGATATCAATTATTGCTTAGTTGCTAGTAAAAAACCCTATACAAATGTATCCATTATTTGATCAATACATTTTAGTAACATATACTCATGCGACTAATACATCTGATAATACAACTTTTGTGGACAGGGTGTAGTTTTAGATTGGAATGGAAAAAACATAAGGTTCGTTAATAGCATATAATCGTATAAATATTTAATAATATCATAAATATTTAAATTAGTAATAACTTTATTGCTACTATTATACGGCAGTACTCTTGATTTGGACCATCATATTTGATCACAGGCACAAAGAATTGGCAACCACATCATATTTGGTAAATAATATTACTCCAAAAAGGGGATTTATGGATTTAACCGCGGTTAATGGAACGGATGGAGACAATATGCACAGTATGTTAATGCTGCGTTCTTATATTTTGGATATTTGCTAGGAGAATAATCCGAAGGAACTATGTAAATTTGATGAAATTTAAATTGGTCAACCATCAAATCTGCATATTATTTTCCTAGATAAGTACCTCATTGTTAATGATATATACAACATACGTACAAGATTTAAATTTATTTCCTTTTTAGCAATGGCGATGGAAGCTTCAATTTAATGCAAAGTGATATAATCCTAAGTGAGATTTTTTCCAGCTTTCAAGTAACACAATTTGCAACTTTGAACGGTGGATATGCAATTGTATACTGTACGCTGATACAACCACTAAGGATGTAGATCCCAACAATACGGCAGCTTCTCAATTTTCCACGAAACTAGGAATATTTGCTATAATGTTGAAATATAACCAAACGAAAGCACCTCAAAAAATTGCTTTATATGAAATACCAATTCAGAACATAACATTTACTAACCTTTATTGTTCTGTCAACTACGCTTACATTGGTCATTCATGCATTGCAAGTGCATTACGTAGTAGGCAAACCTCACCTACTGCCGCTCCAATAATAGACGAATTTTATGTGAAAATACGGTTTTTTTCCTCCGGATCTGTACTGCTATCGGACGCAATATTTCCAAAACTCAACACTATTGTTCCGACAGTTAGAACACTACCTCTTGGTGGATACGCACTAATAACTCGAACTCTGAAATCAGGACAAACTATTGATATCGCCTTTGAACTTTACGATGAATATGATAAATTAATCAGTTATAACTTTCCATTTAAACCTATTGTTGGAAGTGCGTATGGCATTTTTAATATATTGAACAATAATAAGATGATAGTGGCACAAAATGAAACGATCACTTTTTGGAGTCTTCTTTCAATTGAAATACCGTCATTTTCCCAGTACAATGGTAAAATGTCTAAATTTAATAGCATGAAAATGAAATTGTTTAATTTGAATAATAATTATTCTTGTATCTTATAGATACTGGTTATGGTAATTTACATGTGAACACAACGTACCCTCCAAAAGGTCTTAGTGACCTACCAGCAAATTCCCCAGTATTTCCATTGCATATCAAAATCCTATAGTGCTCAATGATGGCAATTTATATATCTATCAAAACCTTAATGAGAACAGAATTCTTCGACAATTAATTAATGCGAAAACTTGAGCCCAATGCAAAGGTTTAGGCAAGACCATCACAATTGATGTGCTTAGTTGTACTTTTAATGATCCAATTGGGAATTATTATATAGAGGTGGATAATAATTTTATAAAGAGCTCAGAATACGATGAACCTATACTTGGAATTTATCCGAATATTTGGACTTTTAAGACAGGTTGATTTATATAATT
>CAJVPZ010000427.1:0-19517 GCA_910592135.1 Racocetra fulgida | reverse complement strand
CTTATTTTTGTCACGTGGTTTTTGGTGTGTTTACCTTGTTTATTTTTCATTACGCGTTGTGATTCTTGTACTACCAAAATAGATCTGCAATTCAGGGTCAAGGCCGATTCCCCAAAATTTCACAAAGTGCAAAAAAATATCGACGATTTTTCACAACTTCTTCTATTTCTTTGCTACTTCTATTCCTTTTACTCAAGTCTCCTAAGAGACTGAGTGTTTCTTGTAGTTCTCTTCTTCTTCTCTTAGAGCTCCAAGATTCGTTTCTTAATAGCTTTTGGTGTCTTTCATAGTTTTTATTAATTTTTGTATTTCAGAAAATTTGTGTTTTGATGATCAGCGGAAAGAGTAGTATATTGGTCTACTATATCAAAATTTTACTTAAACTTTATTATATCAAGAATCTGTTATTTTTTTTATTTTATTTTTTTTGGCAGCTTTGTCAGTATCTTTATTAAATCAAAGCATATACATATACATATATTTAACTATCTAAGCTACAGATCTGATATTTTTTGGCTACTCTATTGAGTGCTCAGAGATGGTCTGCTTCACTGGTTAAGGCAAATTGCCCACACCGAAGGCTGCACCAAGCTACCTTATAAAGCTATACTAAAATAGCTTCATTTTATTTTTAATAAAACTTTTTATAGCTTCAAACCAAATACTTTTTTTTTTTCTAATTTCCTCCTCTTTACTTTCATCATTTTCTTTTTTCTTGACTTTACCCTTAGTTTGATCTTGACTGTTTTCTCCTAACAGAATCGATTTTTTCTCCTTAGTACTGGATTTTGACTTTTCGAAAGTGGTGTTTTTCCCCTTCTTTTCTTTTGAGCCTATATCTTTTTTTCTTTTTCCAGTCATTTATATATGCACATCTTGGTTTTCAAATATTTTCGTAAAAAAGATTCTATGCTGTATTGACCGCTGTATCCAAGTAGTTTCTAAATTCTTTTAGGCTTTCTAATATTTTAAGAATTTTTTTTGCTACCTCCTCCTTAATCAGCCCTTTAAGTACATCGGCCCTGGCTTCAATCCTTTCTTCTTCTGATGAACCTCAAAGAATCTTTCTAAGTTGAGCTTTGTTGTACTGACTGTGAGTTTCTTCTGATAAGGCTGTCCAGACTAAGTTTAAGGCTAGTTGCTCTGTATCTTTCTATTTGGTTTCATATTTCTCACAAGTTGTCAGGTGTTCATGGTCTTCTTCTTTGTCTTTTTCACAAATTATATATACCGGACTATTATATAGTTCTGGTTTTCTTGCTGATAATACTTTTAATACTGATAGTTTTTTATATAAGCATTTAACTAGCACATCTAGACATTTATTTTTCTTTGAACTGATACACTATATACCACTTTGATTTCTAAACTTTTTCCATAAAATAGGCTAGTATCGGGTTTATATACTGTCTTCAGGTTCTAATTTCTTTACTGCTGAAGAGGATTTCCATTCTACTCCTGTTTTGAGGTCGAGGATCATTCATAAGAATTCTTTTGTGGGGTTTTTAACTACTGTCTCTTCCCAGTATAAAGAAATATTTGATTCCTGTGGAGGTTTTTCTACAATTCTATTTTTATCTTCTATTTTAGATTCTAATCTAGCTAATTTATCTGCTCTATTGTTCCATCTATTATTACTATGACCTTTAACCTTTTCTAACTCTACTTATTATTCTTTCATTTCTATTATATCTAAAATGCATCTAACTAAATTGTAGTTTCTTTCCTTAAACCATTGTCTTACTGACCTATTTTGCTGTTTTTCTTCAACTTTAGTTATAGCTACTGCACTATCTGTATAAATCTTGATTTTCCTTTTACTGAGTATGATAAGCAGTGTACTCCAAATTTCAAGTAACTCCACTTTTGTTGAAGATGGCCAATTTCTTGCTTCAAAATATCCTTTGTCTACTACTCTTTCCTCTTCTTCATCCACTAACACCCAGCTTGCCCCCATTTTGTCTGCTTCTGAGTGAGACTGTCTCTTGCCATTTTTTAAAGATCTGTTAGTATAGAATTTAAACTGTGCCATAGAGCACTATTGCAACTTTCTGTTTTTTTCTTCTAGAAAGTTTTGCAGTTCCTAACTAATCTGCTGTTTCTTGATTATTTCTGCATCCAAATCATATAATTTGATTTCTTGAAATATACTTTTACCATTCAGTATTTTCAGTTTGGAGGGAACTTGTGTTGACTGTATCATTTTTAGATTAATCTTCAGAGATTTTTCTTTTGATTTGTCAATATATCTTGTTATAGTACCTTGAATTTTTCCTTCATTTAAATGACTTTTATATGAGCTCTCATCTTTCTTTTGGTCAAATTTACAACCTTCACATCTTTCTAAAATTGTGCTTTTTGTACTTGGGTCTGTACTTGGCTTCCAATGT
This sequence comes from Racocetra fulgida, assembly GCA_910592135.1. Lineage (NCBI taxonomy): Eukaryota > Fungi > Glomeromycota > Glomeromycetes > Diversisporales > Gigasporaceae > Racocetra > Racocetra fulgida. Next base: position 17,127 of record CAJVPZ010000427.1, on the reverse strand, counting down.
TCAGTAAGCAAATTCTTATTTAGTTTACCTATGATTTTTCTAACTGATGTAGTTTTATCTTTTGCCACTTCAGATGCTTTAATTAGGACCTATTCTTTCTTCTTTTGTCTGCTTTTATAGGGTCTGCAGGGATTTGGAGTAACCAAAAACTAGGACCTTCTATCCTGTACTTTAACTTTACAGTTCTATCTTTGCTATTTTCGATTACTGCCTCTTCTATTAACCAGAACCATTTTGCATACTTGCCTCTACCTGAAAGATGTTTTTTTGTCTTGAGTTGCTGCCAGAATATCATCTGATCTCCTGTATGTGTTAACAATTGCTTAAGAAATATAATATTAAGCTTTCTAAATACTGTTGCCATTTGCGATATGAACTTTTTTCCAAGAATATTTGCTATTCTGAATTTCCTGTTTTCACCTATAAGCTCTGAACTTTTAAATTTAAATATAATGTTTAATTCTTTGGCCTTTAACATTGTAGGACAGGCTAGATTATTTTTCTAAAAGCAGGTACAAGTGTCCGGCAGACCTTCTAACTAGATACAACCAGGGCGGCCATCGATTTTACGGGTCATGTGGGTGGCACCACCAATGTTCAATATGTATAATATGCAGAGTCAAAATTTTCATAGCAATAGAACTATAGATCCAATACTGTTTCATTTTCAACAATTGCTGCAGATGGCGCTACCCACATAACCCGTAAAATCGATGGCCGCCCTGGTCGTATTCTCTAACAATGTGTTTTCAGCTACTCCCAGGAGCTGCATTCTTTGGATTATTCTTAGCAATGTTAATGTTTCTTCAGGTTCAGCTAAATTTAGTCACAAGTGTAAACTGAAGACCTGCTTGATTAGCAGCTGATTTCATAATGCATTGCAGCTTTCTATACTTCTGTAAAGAATTATACTATTGTTCATAGTTCTGGCTAACTTCATTTTCCACTTTGCTAGCATTAGGATTGGTGCTTGAAGGCTATTAATCATCTTTTCAGTAAATCTTGATGCTTGTAACATATAACACAGTTTAAGGATTATACACATATTATTAATATATGGGGTGAAGTCAATAGAAAAAGGACAAATCAAAAATTTTTCAAAATTGAGTTTTTATATTCATTATATTAATTAAAATATTTTAAACATTTTTTACTTAATAATGAATATTTGTTTCCATAATAAAAAAATTAGTTATAAAGCTTTTAAGATTTTTGTTGCACAGATCGGCCACTAGCATCGGCAGGTCAGATAAATCTAAAAGTAGAATCTATATGAACGTAAATCAAAAAATATAAATAGAAAAGTGCTTATCTTTATTATTATACTGTAAATTGCCGCATAAACCACTTTTTTACAGAAGACTCCTTATAGTAGACCCGGTTCTGTTACCTGGATTCAGTGAAAGATAAAAAGTATAAGACCCGGGTTTATTATGTGGTCAAGTATTATACTCATATTATATTCCCGGTATAACACATAGTAGACCTCTGTATAGCAGCCTTCCGGGTCTGAATCAATTTTTACGCAGGTGGGTGGTTTATGGTTTGTTATACGGTCTTGGATTTAGCGCTTCTGGGCATCCGAATTAACGTGCATCCTGTAGCACATAATTTACACATGTCACTTTCCCTATAATGATAAGTGCATATAATCTAATCGGTCTACGTATGTACGTACGTAGTAATTATTTTCCAGTATTCTATAAATGCACTTTTACCCACTTTTACCCAACAACATATTGAATTTAGAAAAATCTTCTCTTATTTCAAAATACAGCGCAGGTGGGCGTTATTTCGCGCTTATACAGTAGGTCTCACAGTATTATACTGTATCATAGATCTATATATAAGATCTCCATTAACACGAGTCTGAATGAGATCTCAAAGCTAAACATAAGTTGGTTGTGGCTTTTGTGTTTTTTATTATATCCTTGTTTTTGCATTTTTTTATATTTTTTTTTATTGTTTTTAACTTTTTCTTTTTAAACACAGGTGGAATAGAAATCGTACTTGCTAGTAATACCTGGACAATCTCAAACCTTGAATTTGTTAGTAAATATATTAGGAATATGATGGACACGTATATGTAGAGCAGTATACGCTATAGGAATAACATATGATAGTGAGAAGTAAAGAATTTCAGAACTTAAACCATTTTTAGATAAGTATAAGGTTATCATTGGTTCTGAAAACATTTCTTGTTTTGAACTTTAATTGATGCGTACTTTCTCTTTTTGCATAGGTTTCATCACAAAAATACGTGTATTGTGAATAAAGGTCTACAAAAAAGGCTGAGCCTAAAGTGCCCTACGTAGCAATTTTTTATGTTTATGAAGCATACTAAGTACCATCAGACTTCTCTAAATGCATTGAGACTGGATCATATGTAAAAATTGTGTAAGCTGAAACCCTGCTCATATTATTTCGCCGAAAGTTTATTTAGCTGTAGTTGCAGATAAATATTTTTATTTTTAGTGAATTGTCACTTGGCGTAAAGTCAGCTAAATGAGCTGTCAGTGAAGTAAGGTGGACATGCATTTAGAGAGGTTTAAGAAGTAAAAATCTACAAGAAAGACACCAAATTTTGGGAGGTTCTATTTGGCTTCAAGCCAGTTTATATTATATGTACTATACGCTTACGCGTAAGTTGACATACGAAAAAGTTATTATAAGTGCATAATAAGTTAGAGTAATTTTAAATATGTATTAATAATCGCATGTAATTTTAATAGAATAAAGTAGTAAATAAAAACCATCCATATAAAACTCTCTAATATTACTTCTTATTGTACTATCTTTATATCCAAACTTTTTGTTTGATGGCTACTAATAAAAGTAATAAAAACGTATTTGAAAACATCTTTGCTAAAACCCAGTGAATTGGAATATTTAAACAGTGAAATCTCTAAACTTCAAGATATTTATTTAACCAATGATGACTTGGATGAAGAGTCTGATAATGAATTTATTGATAATGAAACCTATGATGGAACTTCAGAAGCATTAGTCGTATATGTTGATAATTATTTTTCAGCCAAACAAATTGAACGTTTCCATAAAATGTATGTGCTCTATCCGATGCATGTATTAGCTGAAAATGAAAAAACTCGTAATAAGAAGTTAGATAAACGGGATGATGATGCGTTTTTGGAGAAGTTGCAACAATTAATTTGTTGTGTTAAAAGATGTCTTTTAAATGTCGATCCCCAGGCAGCATTTAACACAAAGTGAATCGAGCTTATGTTTTCGTGGAATAATTGATGCTAGCATGCATGCTACAGAATTCAAAAATGTAACACCAAAGGCATATTTGACAACGAATTATAGATTTGAAGGTGTCATTATTTGTCAAAAAGCTTGGTATACAATTTATGATATTCAAAAAAGGCGATGAGAGACTTTACATACTCACTATCAGAATTTTGGTCTTAAACCAAAAATTCATGGCTTAACCGGACACGTTAGTAATCATGCAATTTCCTTTTCAACTACCTTAAATGTACTTAAATTTACTGCAAATTTCGCCAATCAACATGGACTCCCATCACTGGGTAAGCAACAATTATCGTAATATCACCCTGCATTAGTGTTAGTACGTACACGGGATAGTCATTTGGTATTATAATAAATTATAATTATATACTTGAACATATTGAAACAAACTGGCGTCCTGTAGCAATTAGGCTGCGAGTTATAATATAAAATATATAAATAACTCTCGCTGTAAGAACCTTTGATATAATTCTCAATATATAACAGTGTTGGCTGATGATCTATGTCATAGCATTTTTTTTCTATACGTATGACAGGTCATATAATCATATGACTTTTGTTATAATCATATCAGTCATATTAAATGCTAATAAAAAATACTTTTACTATGATTCTTACTATATTAAAAAGATCATAAATCATATCAATCTTCAATATGACCGAATGATCTATGACAGGTCATAAAGGTCATATAGGTCATTTAAATCATAGGCTAATAATAAACCCACTTGATATAAGAGAGTTATTAATAAACTCGATATAAGAAAATTTTGTAAATTTTCATTATGGACCTGACCACTTTTTTATATGTATCGAAATTCACTTGTATTTTGGTTGTACTATATTACTAAGATAATTAAATTTTTAGGGTGTAATTTTCGGGATAATACTCGCGAGATCATCTATTTACCTGCATGTAAAAGCAAGAGATCTTTATACCGAATTTATAATAGCATAGAACATGATGAAATAAATAAAGTTAGTTTATCGAGTTTTGAATGCATTTGGAAGAGGTATCTTCCTGGAATTCAATTTATGACATCACGCAGTGACTTATGCATGCTTTGTAAGAAAAAGCGATTTGGAGCAAAATATTGGAATAGAGATGAAACATTACAAAAATTAAATGAATGGACTAATCATTATAATTGGGCATGTTTAGAACGCGAAAATTATAGGTAATAATTTGAATTTGATTAATTCTATACACTAGAGGTCAGATCCATGAATATTCACAGTTAGAAATAGATATTCATTGAGTATTCAATATTGGTTACACAAATTTATGAATAGTCAAGGGTTTGTAATTGATATTTATATTCATAAATATTTGTGTGAATATTTGCATGAATATTCATGGTTACAATAATAGATAGATATCCATTCAAAATTTGGATATTCATTCAATGCTATTCGTAAGCATCAAACCCGCGAATATCTACTGAATAGCCATGATGGATATTCAAAGGATCTAACCCGCCTTACTTCACCCACAGTCATTTTTCTGACATCACGCTAACAATTTACTAAAAATGTATACCTGCTGCTAACCCTAGCCCTTATGTGATGTCGGCTGAATGAATTTTTGGTAAAATGCAGGGATAATTAGAGTTGAGAATGCCAAATCTTGTTCAAAGTCACTGCAGGACCGATTAACATCCCTAGTATAGTATAGATTTGAGAATCGGCCTATACCATACTGGGATCCGTATTATTTCACTGACTTCGTAGACACCATATTTCACCAACAAGACAAGTTCATTTCACCGACAGTTTATTTCACCGAAGCTTATTTCATCGACAAGTTTTTTTTTTATAAATTATACTAAATTTAATTCTAATTCTAGCCTGACCCTAATGATATTGACCAGAATTACTTTGTCTGTAAAATGAGCTTCGTGAAATAAATGTTGGTGAAATGAACTTGTTGATAAATAATTGTCAGTGAAATGTGGACCTATACCATACTGATCTGTAATGAGCAGCACTCATATTTATTATAAATTCTAGGAATTGTATTTCTAGAACTAAAATGGCTTTAACTTCCTTAACTAATCTTTCACGATCTGGAATTCCAAATTTAATTGACATTGAAAATCACGTTTCGTGGGATTTCGCGAAAAATGTACACATTCTCTACTCCACACAACAAGAGGGTGCCGTTTACTTTAAGTCGCTTTATAAAGTCGAAGTATTTGGTATTTGTGAGGAAGCTATACCACGACAGGTAATTGAGATAATTTTACGACTACAGTCAGACCCTCTAAATGCAACCTTCCTAAAATGCATTGGCCTATAAAATCTTCCTAAATACATATCCTTTCTTGGGTCCAGCTTGTAGATTTTTACCCCTTAAATGCAATATTTCTAAATACATGTTTGACTCAATTTTTACGTATGGTCTTATTTAGAGAGTCTGGCTGTACATTAATTATTATTTATTGATTATGTACAGAGCATTAGACAAAATTAAAATTCATTATGTCAGGATGGCACATTTAGTGACCCTAACCAGTTAACTAAATAACCATTTTATTTTTTTTTGAATAATCTTAGTTAACACTGGTAAAAAATAAAAAATTCACTGTGTCGAATAGTACTATTCGAATGGCATTCGAATAGTGCCATTTGACACATCGAATTTTTTTATTTTTTACCAGTGTAATTAGTTAACCAGTTAATAATTAGCCAATTAACGTTTACATGGTTAGGCATGCTATTTAATTTAAATAATGTCTATTAAATCACGTGCCAAACTTTACCATACTCTAGTGCCATTCCGGGTTGATTATAAATTGGAGTAACCTGAAACGGGTCTGAAAATATGGAGTAAATTTAATGGGGTGGGTTGAGGATTAGATCGATCCAACCCAACCCATTAACAACCCTATTTGGAGTATACTCTGCGCAAGATTAAGATTTTATTTATTACAATTTCGTGTAAGTTATAAGCTTATGAAGTGACATTCTATTTGAGGTAATAAATAATTCTCAGTAATCGATGAATTTATCGATTTGAAAAGCTTTTATCACATGATTCACGTGATATTATCTTGCGTAAAAAATGCTCGCGCATAGTATATTTCTAATTTGAAGCATATATATATTAAGGATGCTCTCAAGCACCTAAATTAATAGATCGGTGCTCAATTTTTTTAATTAGTGGAAAATAGACGGTCAAGTGAGTAGAGCTGGATCCTTTGAATATCTGTTGTAGTTATTCACTGAAATTTACAGGTTTTAGTCATTCACGAATGATAGTGAATGAATATCTGAATTTTATATGGATATCTGTGAATATTCATTGAAAATAATATTATGTAAATTTAGCTAATCCTTGATTATTCAGCTTTTAATTGAATATTCATTTTCATCGGTGGATATTCATGGATCCCACCTCTACAAGTGAGCTCATTATCAGAATGAAAAAAAAGATGGTCAAGACCATCTTTTTTTATCAGAGTTGTGTTTATTGTCTAAAATTTAAAATCTGCATTCCCCACTGTGAACTTTTAGTAAAATTTTAGTAAGGATTACCTCAATTAATTGTAGTGCTTGTATATGATCTCGTTTACTAGCTGATCGTATTGAAGGAGATGCTTAAGAGCACCTAAATATTTTAATTTTGATTTAATGCTGAGTTCTTATAAAAGTTGATTTAAAAACTTGCATTTAAGAATTTGCAATAATTATTTTTTAGATTAATTACCTTATTCCAGAACACCAAAGCATTGGAAAAGGTCCAAACACCGTAGTATCTCTTGTCCACCATTATTTTGCTAACCATAGCCTTGGCGAAAAGTGTGTAGTTATTCATGCAGACAATTGTGTGGGTCAAAACAAAAACAATATGATGATCAAGTACCTTTGTTGGAGAATAATGAGTGGTCTGCACGACAAAATTACATATAGTTTTATGGTTCCTGGTCACACGAAATTTGGCCCAGATGGCTTTTTTGGGTTGTTCAAACTAAAACTTAGAAATTCAGAAGCTGATGATTTAAACGATTTAATGCATATTGTTGAACAATCGACGACTGGTGGATATAACAAGGCAGATACTGTTATTGATTTTAATGGAAATAGAAAAATTAAATTTTATAATTAGAATCAATTTTTGGATCAGTTTTTTATACAAGTTCCGTCTATTCTTATGCAGCATCACTTTATTATGTCCCATGATCATCCTGGTAAAATAAAAATCATTCGATAGTAATGAAACTAAAATTTCAATTGCTCGAGTTTCTTCAATTCCAAAAAACTAAAAAGGGAGAATTGGTTTTTCCAGATGTAATTATTCCACAAGGAATTGGTTTAGAACGGCAGTGGTATTTGCATGAAGAAGTAGCGCAACATATTCAAAATCCAGAGAAATGCGATCTTTACTGTAAAATGCCTGACCAAGCCAAAAAAAACTAAAACAAACATGGTTTAATGGTATATTTAGTTTTAAATTCCTTATTATATTTGTGAATAACGTTAAGAGAATTAACATTAATAATGTTATTACTAAAATAGGTACACCATCGGCATCCCCTAATGGGGTTTAAGCAAAAAAAAAAAAAAAAAAAAAATTATAACAAATAGACGAATTATATAACTAGTAAAACAGTGATGTTTCGTGGGCTGGGGTTTCGATTATATTAAATTTAAAATAATATTTAAATTTTATAAATTGCTAAGGTTATATTTATAATAAATTTAAAGGAATCTTTGTTGTAAACGTGCATGCATTTTGCCCTAATCTTTAATCTTAAAAAAAAAAAAAGCTATTGAAAAGATCAGTAAGAGTATTCTTGATACATCTACAAATGTAAGGCCAGTTGCAAATTCCTTATTATGGCTTGTGATAAAAAATTGACCGAATGATTATTTTGCGAAAGTTTTTAATTTGGCAGTGACAAAAAAGGTTCTGAATATAAGCTTTCATGATAAATAAATTACAGGAGGAAGCATTAATAAAAAAAAGTTCAATACGAACAAGAATTTATTTACTGAACTAAAAAAAAATAGAACTCAAGGTATAATGGCGTTGTTAATTATATAACAGGCAATATATCAATAATTTAACTAATAATGCTATACATATTTATTTTTGTCAACCCGGTAACAGAAATTTACAGTAAATGTAACTACTACTATTTAAATCACTTTTGTTACATTAATTAGTACATAAAATAGTCAAATTATTTGCAGTAAATCTTATCTAAATCATTTTGCAATCATAATAGACGACAACTGAATTTTTTACAATAAATCACATACAAATTATGATAAATCCACTTGCCTGTAGCTACCGAGTTTTTATGGTAAATCACAAGAATCCAATGCAAAACTAACTTAAATCACTTACTGGCGGCTACAAACTCATCCCGGTCTTGGCTCAGGTGTGCCATCAAAACAGTTCTTTAAATACGGTAACTGAATTTTTTTTATAGTAAATTACCATACAAATCACATAATCAAATACAAAGCAAACTTTAACCCTATCTAAACCATTTACTGGCGGTTACTCAGATGTCATCACGATGGTTCATGTATAGTAAACCAATTTTTTAGCATACAAATCACAAAAACCCAATACAAAACTAACTTTAACCCACTTACCAGTGGCTACAAACTCATCCCAGCCTTGGCTCAGGCATATCATCTGTAAGTATAGTAACTGAATTGTTTAACATTAAATCACCATACGAATCACAAAACTAACTTTAACCCTATCTAAGTCACTTACCAGCGGCTACAAATTCTTCCCGGTCTTGGTTCAGAATTGTCATCACGATAGTTCTGTAAGTATTGTAACTGAATTTTTTACGGTAAATCACCATACAAATTACAAAATCCAATCTAAATTACTTATCAGTTGGCTCAAATATGTCATCACGATCGTCCTGTAAGTACAGTAAACAAATTTTTACGGTAAATCACTATACAAATCACAAAAATCCAATGCAAAACTAACTTTAACCTTATCTAATTAACTTACCAGTGGTTACAAATTATTCTCAGTCTTGGCTCAGGTATCTCATTACAATAGTTCTGTATGCACAGTAAACGAATTTTCTATGGTAAATAACCATACAAATCACAAAAATCCAATACAAACTAACATAACCCTCTCTAAATCACCTACCAGCAGCGTTCTTGGAATTTTTCTTCGCTAGGTATGTCACACAATAATCTGTAAGTGCAGCAACTGAATTTTTTATGGTATACAAATGCTTACGTATCATTATTTGAAATATTTGATAACTTCATTGCTTCGTGATTCCATAGAATGTATTAACGTTTTGGTGGTAAGAAACACTTCATAATAATTTAAGCTAATTATTTGCATTATAAGAAGTAAAATGTCATTAAAGTTTTAATATAACATAAAAAATGCCCAGCTGATAATATTACTATAGCTCTTGCTAACCAGTATAGTTAACCTTAATCCTAACCACGATGCTCCCAACCCGAAAATTTAGGGATACCTCATTAATAAATTCTTTAATGGTTCTTTCATCAATACTAGTATCAACTTTAAGGCATTTAAGACCAACCATTAATTCATTGTCTCTCCATTCGTATTTAAGAACCTTTCCAAAACCTCCAATACCAATTACAATAGGGTCTGTAAATTTATTATATTCGATATAATTAATACAATGAATTCATGAAAAGCCATCATTTACTGGAGACTCAGAATTTTTTCTCCTACATTCACAATAAATCCAATACCAAACCAACATAACCCTATCTAAACCACTTATCACAATAATCGTTAAGTGCATTAAAACTGAATTTCTTGCAGCCCACTACTATACAGATCACGATAAATCTAATATAAATCACTTAACATTATAGTGAGTGGTTACAAAATGCAAGTTACAAAATACTTACTGGCACGAAACCAACAACGAAGAACTGACGAAAGGAATTTTGATTGGAAGATGATCGTTCGGAGCGCAAGAAATCAAAATGGACGACTCTACGACGATTAGAAAAGAAGTATTTTTGTAGGCGTCAATAGAAATGGGACAAATCTATTAGATAAAATTTGTCCCTTTTCTATTGACGCACGAATTTGCATGTTCGGAATTTTGATTCGGAATTTTAGTTTGGATTGGCCATTTTGCTTCGAATGATGATCAAATTCATGTAACATAAACATAAAAACACGATTATCTCAAAATAATGTTTAACCCGATTTGTCCCTTTTCTATTGACGTCACCCCATATGCTGCTTATACTATTATGAGTTTTTTTGGGTTTACTAACTGTGCTGTTGATTGAACAATTTCTTTTGCTCTTGCCTTAACAAGAGCTTTGTCTAAATTATTATTAAGCCATACTCCTAGAAACCTTGTAATTTTATTCTTTCCTTCTTCTGCTATCCATTCATTGCCAAAGAAGATCTTTTTATCTTCTCTTTTTTCTCTTGAATTTACTACAATCAATTTAGACTTCTTTCCATTTATTTGAATATCATTCAGCTTAAAGAAGTCTTCTGCAATCTGTACTATCTCTTCCATCTGTTCTTTGAATTCTGCGATCCATATTGTATTATCCATATATGCAACTACTGCCTGCTTCTATCTTCTTTCTGTTACATAGTTCACACTATAGTTATATAGGATTTGCTGAGATACTGTATATCCTAGATCTAGGTCCTTATTAATTCTTGACAATAATAGATCATAGAAAATCTTCCACACTAATGGTGAGATCACTTCTTCTTGCTCAATACCATCGTTTACTTCAAAACATTGAGTTGTTCCTAGATTTGTGATAATCCTCGACTGTCTATTCTCAAATAAATTAAGAATAAATCTTATCGTAATCTGAGGAATCTTGAGTCTTCTTATTGCTAATTCTAATGATTCAAAAGAAACAGAATCAAAAGCCTTTTCATATCTTGCAGAACTAGCCACAATTCTTTTCTATTGTCCTTTGCATCTTCCATTATGGCATTTATTATTTGAACTAGTTCTTCTGTTGAATTTTCAGGCAAACCTGCAAAATTTGGACTTTTTAGAATGTTTCTTTCTGCCAACACTTGTGCCAACCTCTTGGTTACTATTTTAGTAATACATTTTCTAAATGTTTCTAGCAATGCAATTGGTCTGATGTTATTTAAATCATAATGCCAGTCCACATCCTTGGGAATTGGATATATTTGCGAGATTTTCCATTTCAATAGTACTTTGTCTGATTTGATACAAATTTCTGCAAATAGGCAAAAAATCTTTTGTGTCTGTATACTTGCTGCTTTAATTAATGTATATATAATTTCAGAGACACCTGGAGCTATATTTTTCTTCAGATTTTTTAACATGTCAGACCATTCTTTTTCTGAGATATTCTGATCCAAATTATTGTACTACTCTTCTTGTATATCATCGTTTGGTCTGTAGACAGGCTCCCAGTTCTTCTCCCAAAGATCCTTATTAAAATAGTAAGGTCTGAATTGTTTTTGAAAGTATTTTCGTATTTTGTTTAAAACCTCCTTTGGGTCTGTAATAAGTTTTCTTTGATTTTCCTTTTCTTCTAGAAGTCTGTTAATTTAGATCTTCTTGAACAGTTTCTTTAACAGACTTGCAAGCATTTTGCCTTGCTTTCCATCTATCATCTGATGTCTTTTTTTGATATTTTCTTCTATCTCCTTCTTTTGTTATAATCCGATCTTTCCTGCTTTTCTTGCATACAGTATTTTCTACCAGCCTTTCAGATCCTCAACTAGTTCATAGAACCAACAGTTGAAAGAAGTGTTAATACTTGTCCTGTGTTGCTAGTTTGTATAGTCTAATTTTACAATTAAGTCATCGATATAGTCGTAAATAAGATCTAATTTGACACTGTTCCTTTTTATACTTATCCACCTTCCTAATTGCATTATTGTATATGATAACCTTGACTTTTTTGCCTTTTTCTTTCTATTCTGCACTGTATTATAGACCTTTTTCTTTCTATTCTGCGCTGTATTATAGACCTTTTTCTTTGGCAAATTACATCTTGTTGTGGTGAAGATACTATTGCTTATATCATCCAAAGCGTATCTAGTTTTACTATCTTATTTGTATAGTCTTCTTCTTTTAGAAAGTTTTGAATATTTATACTTTTATTAAGCAAACTGTCTATTTGCTTTCTGTAATCTTTCCAGTTTTCTTTTTTCGCCTTTTCACAGAGAAAAATTGTTCTTGTATAACTACTTCTTCTACAATCTGCTACACTTTGGATTGCAATTAAATGATTTAAGTCTATTCTAATTAATACTGCTGCATGATCACTATTTGTATAGAAATCTATTTCTTGTATTTCTATATCAAACAACCCATATGATAGTTCATTTGACACCCAAATCTGATTAATTTTTGTACTTGTCTCTCTGTTTGACTAGGTGAATTTTCTGGCTCTAGAGTATATTGTTCTAAAAGCATATTGAAACTCCTATCTCTGCAGCCAATTTAGAAGAACGTCTTTTTTTAAATTTTTTTTCTCAGTATTTTGCGTTCTGTCAAACTCTGGATCTACTATGCTATTAAAATCTCCTAGAATTATTTTTTTATTTTTATTTTTATTTTTTTCTCTTTAACTAGCCTCTTTGAGACTAAGGTTTTTATTCAAGTATTTAACGAATGAGGAGCTCATCCCAACCCCGTACATTAGAGAATATATTCTAGCCATACTTGCACTTTTTGAGCGCTTAATTAAGTATCTACTTATTGCTAGGTTCTATACTAAATGTCATACCTATAACCCACTATTACTTGAGCTATCCAATTAAACCCTCTGTAATATAACTCTACCTGTATTACTATTACATCTTTACGAAGTTCTAGATTCTCACCTATACCCTTAGAACTAATTTATCTTTAAAGCATTGTTGCTAGAGCTATCCGTATCTACAATCCGGTTAATCTAGGCTTTCGATAACTTACACTGAGTCCGAGAACAAGTATTTGTGAGCCGAGGCTGCTACTGTTACCTACTACTGCCCTTATAGAGTTCATCCAAACTCCAGCACCTACTATACGGACTATTTCCCATATACCCGTCATTCCAAACTTCCAATTCAAATGGCCCGAGAGGGCTGTGACCTGCCCTTGGTTTCCACGGTTGGGTTCTTTTCCTCCAGTTACTCTCCAGCAGCCAGGTTGGTGGAGTGCTTTGCCAAATACTTTGGTCTCGTTCAGTTTTCTGATTTCTGGTTGATAATCCTTTACATAGTACTATCGAAGATCTGTACTATCTTTCTACTCGGGTCTTGCCAAGCAGGCTCCTGTACTCTGTAAATTCTCTGGATTTATCTGGTAGCTTCACTTGGGTTTCGTATAACTTATACATCACACTACATGTTCCACTACCTCCCAGTACAAGCTGGTATAACCACCATTACAGGTTCTATAATCCAATAGGATACAGTTTTTCAAATGCATTTTCTTAAATTCAAATTTTCGTCACTAGTGGGATTCAAACTCTAGTCCTGCTGCTTGGAGGTGTGACAACTTGCCAACTTCACTAAGTCGCTACACCCTTCTCCCAGAATTATCAATTGAGCTTTGAAGGATCTATTGATAAACTTTTCGATAATTGCTTTATGAATTCTTTTCTTTTTATATTCATTGTTTGGTGATATATATAGCATTAATACTACAATCTCTAACTGTTTAAGTATTAAACTTATAGAGATTAAGTACTCACTTATTCGATCAATATTTCCTATATACTGTATTTTTCCTATTATTATTTACTAATATACCAACCCCAGAGCCTTTCTTTTTGTTGTGATCTGAGTTTGCCCAAAAACCTCTGTATTTGGTTTGAGTTTTTGATAGCCATTCTCCTTCGATTCTTGAAATGTTTGTTTTTGTGATGCCTAGAATATCTATTTTGTTATCTAACACCTATTCAAGAGCGAATTCTAGTTTGTGGACATTGCTTTTAATACTATTAATGTTATGTGTTGCAATGTTAAGTTCTTTTGTTTGATTAATATACTCTTTACTTCTATTATATGTAATATCTCTATTTTCCACTGGATTTGATCCACCTCTAATCAAAACTTTTTTCCCTTTTCTGCTCCTTGTGTTGTTTATTGACAAAGGATAATATTTTCTTGTTGTATATTCTTTTGTAAATTTGTCTGCAGAAAAGGTTTAGATCCTTCGCCATTTTTCTTTAATTCAATTAATGCTCCAAAATTTAGAAGTGTTGAGCAGCTTTTGGCTGCTCATTGAGTTTTTCTAGATGTCGCATGATCTTCTGCAACGTTGTGTGATGTTCGTCAATTCCTGCTGCCAAACTTCTTTCTTCTGAAAAATATTCATAGCTCGAGCTTTTTGAATTTCTTCTTTTGTTAGAGTCTTTCTTTTTATTTCTCCAACTACATCCACTACCTTGGCTTGCATCCTTTCTTTCTGATATTTGATCTCTTCCATCTACTGAAGACATTCTATAGCTATATCTTCCTTCTCTTGATGAGATCTCCTCCTCATTAGATGCTTGCTTTCTTTCTCTTGGGTTGTTGTCATAACTTTCTTTCTCTTCTGAACTGCTTTCCTTTTCTGAATTTTTTCTTTGCCCACTTTGTAATCAGAAGAGCTATAGATTATCATATCTTACTAACTTATTTTGTGCTTCTCTCATTTCTTTCTCTGTAGCAAAAGTTACTTTTGCTATTTGCTTCATATACCTGCTTCTTCTTTTAGGGATATAAACTGCTTTAGCTTTTCTGTTCTTTAGATGTCTAAGGAAGAGGGTTTCTGAGAGGCCTTTTGTAATACCAATTACGAATTTATGTCTTTGAGCTCGTTCTTTGTGGTCTTCCTTCCCTTTTGATACCTTAACCAATTTTCCATTACCTATTGGAAGGGCCCAGGGTATATCCTTAGCTTTTATCTTTAAAGTAAAATCTATTACTGCGAATGCTCTGCTATTTCCACGCTTAATATATATATCTTCTATCTTATCTAATTTTTTACACATATACTTGATTTTTTGTGTCTTTATATCTATTAGTAAATCCCAGACTGTAATGCAGTCTATGTTTATACACCTTTCGTAATCGTAGTTTGATCCTTTTTTCCTAAAGAATTTGCATTGCTGTTAAGATTGCTTTTCCCTTTGTTTATTGTTTCTTTCTCAAAGTTTTCATTTCTTTCATAAGGATACTGTTTCCCCTTTAATTTTTTGTCTTGGCTATCTCGCTTCACTTTGATATCTTTTTTTCCTCCAAAATTAAAATCAACCAATCATCTTCTTTTTTCTTAATTCTGTTGATTGCTGAGTTTCTTTCAAATTCACAGTCAAAGGCTACTTCTATCCAAGTATTTTCATTTTTGAATTTTTCTTTGACTTTTTTGATGTGTTTATTTTCACCAAGAATTCTTTTAACATACTCAGCTTTTTTTTCTGCTGAGCTTTCTGGAAGACTGTACACTGGAATATTCACCAAAAATATTTGTCTGTCTTCATATAATCTATTCTCTGGTAACCAGATACTTTGCTCTAAAGTAGCTGTAAAAACTTGTAGATTACTCTCCTCTGTCAGAAAATTATTTAACTGTGCTTCAATAACTTTTGTTTCTTTTTGGTACTGTGAAATTGTGTTTTTTAGAATGCTTTTAATTAGGGCTTCTTTGTTCTTCTTAATTTTTTTCCTCCTATTGTTTTGTTCTCTTTATTGTTCTCTCCTTCTAAATCTTTTATAGGTTCTTTGTCTTAGTTGCTTGTTTGGTGTTGTAAAGAAGCTACCTGTGATGCAGCTTGCAATACTTCTGCTAAATTAAAGTCTGATGCCATTTGTTGTTCGGTTTTGATGCTTAAATCTTGCATTTGTTTAACAACCTGGTTTATATCTTTATTCGATTTGGTTTCTTCTTCAGAAGAACTACTTTTTTTTAGTTCTAATACTTGTGGTTTCTCTATCAGACCAATCTTCTCAATTTCTTTCATTTTACTTTCTTCTTTTTTAATCTCTTCTTCACTCATATCTGTGATATATTCTATTGATGATGGGTTTGTTCTTGCTATTCTAGCTTCAACTGCCTATTGCTGAATTGTGTCTTCTTGTAAAAAGTTCTCTGCTTTTTTAAGTGCATCTCGAATTTGGCTGTATAAAGTTATTTCATATACTATAACTCTACTTGGGTCTTGTATCACAAGATCCCTAGCAAGAGCATCTATTTCATCTAGTTCATATAGTTGAGATATACAAAGAATTTCTACTAAATCACTACTATTTAAATATTTAAGTACTTTTTCAGATGCTCCATAAACAAGTTCAAGGAGACCATCTACTCCTGATAATCTGTCAGATTCTATCAGTTTCTAAAATATTTGTATATATTTATGTTTATTTACTTTACACATGCACAGTTTCCTTGATTTGTTGTTTACTTAAAGTACATATTTGTTGTTTACTACTATAAAAATGTTGATTTCTAAAAAGAAAACGCGTCTTGCTTGATTTGTCATTGTTTGTTGTTGACAATTAGTCACGTGTTTGATCTCCAATTTTCAAGATCAACACCGATTTCCCAAAAAAAAATTTTTTTCAAAGAAATTTTGTAAAAGTTAATGTAAAGGAATAAAAAGTTTATTACTAGAAAGCTAAAATATTGTTTATAAAAATAAAAACTCTCTCTCTCTCTCCATCACCGAATAGTGGAGAGTATAGAAAAAACATAATGATAAACAAAACTAGATACTCGACTTCTAAACTATTATCAAGGGTTAGAGCCCTTGTACCCAGGAAACGTAAGCAAGTGTGCTTAAGGGTAGAGTGTATGTCGATCATTTATCATATGATCTCAGTGGTACAACAGGATTTTATGCATAAATTAAAATACGTCACTAGTAAAAGTTCTC
>CAJVPZ010000426.1:0-19521 GCA_910592135.1 Racocetra fulgida | reverse complement strand
CAAGTCAGAAGATATGTGTCTGATTCATTTTATATTGAGATCTAGCACTTCTAAAAGAAGTGGTATAGTATTGAATCTGGGTTCAGAGGTTGTAGTTATGGTTGTAGAGGACATTTTGGCTGGCTTTGTATGCGTATATGTATTCAAGGTTACAGAACCAAAGGGCTTCAGTGATACTCTCGATGTTATGCATTCTGGATTAGGCATCAGAATGCTGGCAGATCTGGCAGGTAACAAGGGTTCCTTGGCCTTCATCTTTGGTATAGAAATGGATACTTCTGGAGTTATTTTGATCCAAATCATGGTGGAAGTCAACGTAGCATACACGGCATACTAATTGGTTGTTGAGAACTTTGAGGCATTCTGATCTTTCTGAGTTCTTACATCGGCAACAATGATAAGTCCGTTTGTTGCTGTGGTAGTAGGCTTTCTGACCAGCTACTTTATTAGGATTACAGCCACAATGGTATATCTTGTTCTGTCTTTGTAGAGAACTATAAGGGCAATTTACAGTGATATATCCAAATTCATCACATTTGTGATATTTATTATTAGGCCAGCTTCGGTAAAGGTGATTTTGTCTACAGGTTTGATAAAAGGTTCATCGTGGAGCTTGTAAAGAACAATGTACAGCAATATGTCTAATTTTTTGCAATGGTTGCAGCAGTTGGTAGAACATTCAGCAAAGAGATGAGCAGGTGAACTACAATTTCCACATACTTGAGAAAGAGTTCAAGTATAACAACGAGGTTAATAAATGGTCCAGTCATTATGATCGTTGTCTGTGTCTAGGTTGAGGTTGATATCAAATGCATAAGCCTCTTTAGGAGTCAGATATTCTTGGTTATATAGATCTAACTCTTCTGAGTTGGTTACAGTAGGTTGGGCAGATAGTGGTTGTTTATTTTTATAGGTAGTAGGAGTATAATACTTGTGATTTTTCCACTTAAAAGAGTAACAGCTATTCTTCCAGTTGTAACTGGATTTGACTTTTTTGGACCAATCATTTCCAAGAAGTAAGGCATAGAAAGTAATAGCAATGACTTCAACAGTAATAGGGATAGTTGCTCCTTCGATCTGAATGGACAGATCTCGAATAATTCCTAAGAGTCACAAGGAAGTTCCAGTAGCAGAGATGATGAGGCTAGTTGAGGCATGTTCAATTTTAAGTCCTAGTTCTTAGACTACTTTGTGAGCAATCATACTAATAGATGCTCCGCTATCTACAATAGCTTAATAGGGTCTGTTTCTAATTTTGATATTGCATTTGACAGGAGTAGTGGTTAGTTTAGGAGTGATAGCAAGGGATTTTGCTTCTTGACTTAAGTGGGCAGAAAGAGCATTCCGGATAGAGAGATTGTTGAGAAGGGTTTCTCATTTTTTTGGCTTATGGGTGAGGAGGGTCTAGAGTTTTGGTCGAGATAGTTGACATCATGGTGGTAAGGAGAAGGTGAGTGATTGAAGAATCATCTAGAGTTGTCAGCATGGAGTAATAGCTATCTCGTTCTTGAAAATAATCTCAATATTGGAGATAACTGTCACGGCTTTTGGATCTTTTCCTATCTCTAGATTTACTTCGGTCGAAAGATCTGGAGTAATTTCTGTCTCAGCTTCTAGTCGATCATTTTTTTGATTACTGTAATAATCTTGGCTTCTGTCTTGTGATCGTGATTGATCCTTCTGTTTAGTATAACATTGGATACCAAAATATCCAGTGCGTTCACAATAGTGGCAGGTAGGTGGTTGTCTGATTCTATTAGCAGTAGTAGGGTTTTAGCATAATGTACAGAAGTAGGTTCAGGTTTCTGTTGAGCAAAGTTAATACTAAGTTAAGCTATCTGGTCAGTTAGTTGTTTAATAGCTTGGTCTGTGTCTGTAATAGGTGCAGATATAAGTTGGTTATTTTCCTAATTACAAGCAGCATCTATAGCAGTATTCAAGTTAGCAGGTCCTCCAGCTTGAACTCCAATAGCATATTCGGGTCGAAGTCCTTGAATAAAAAGTTGAAGAATAAAATCATCAGGAAAAGCATTAATAGGGTCTACATAAGCTTGTAACTTCTTTAACCAGGTTATATAGGTATTGACTGAGTCTGTTTCTTGTTTGATATCAAAGAATTGTTTTTGCTATTTGATCCTTTGATTGGTGGAGCTAAACTTAGTTTTGAAGAGATGATAAAAGCTTCAGTTTACAGCATATTCATTCTTGAAAGCATTAGATATTGGGTTAAAACCTCAGAACTATTCAGCAGCAATCTCTTTCTTATAGGCTGGGGCAAGAGCAAGTTGTCGAGCAGCATTCCAGTTATTAACAATAGCAGCTCATTCAAATTCTTCTAACTATTCTATAGGGTCTTGTTTTCCATTATCAGTAAAGAAATCAATTTTGAGAAGGGACTTTTCACCACCTAACACAAGAGCATTGGCCAGGTTAGTCATAGCTAGGGCAGCATTGTTGAGGACAACGTCAACTATGTTTACAGGTGATACTACTAGTGAGGGTATTACAGGTGGTTGTGGTGGTAGTAAGTTAGCTTCAGATTGTTCTGAAGATGGTAATAGGTTTTCTTCAAGTTGTTCCGGTGGTGGTAGATCTGCTCTAGTTAAAGGTAAGTTATTGTCAGGTTGTTCTTGATAATTTTTTGGTAATTCAAAAGTTTTGGTTAGAGTAAAGATTTCTTGGACAGTACTATTAGAGTTAGAATTATTTTCTTGATCTGGATTTTCTGAAGGTGGTGCTTCTTCTTTTTCTAGGGGATGTTCTTCTATCTGTGCTTCTGGGAAAGAGACAAGGTCTACTTCAATAAATTGTCCTTGGAGTACTTCAAATATATTTTGAGAAGAACATTGGAGAGGTTAATAGTGAGAGTTATCTGTTTTGTCTTGATAAGAGGGTAAACTAGAAGAAGATAGGATCCTTAGAATAACTTGTTGTCTTGGTAGCTAAAACTATAATCTTTATCTGGTTAATGTAGTATAAAGGGTCCTAGGTTTTCAAAGTATCTTTTGTATTGTCCTAGTTCTTTGTACCCAAAACTGTAAGCTAAGTCAATGTAGTGGTCTTCAAAGTCAATAGTAGGTAAGGCAGTAAGGTATGTATATCTGATAAGTAATGCAAGAGCAATTTCTCTAGAATTTCCAATATCTTGATTGTATTGGCAACTAAAAATAATATCTCGAATAGAGGTGCGAATAGAGGGTTAGTCTCGGGTTACAGTTAAATGTTCAAAATTTGCAGTAATTTAGAAGTATAAGAATAAGCAGAATAGGTGTTAGAATACTAATTCCAAAATCTTTCAAAATTACTTCGATAGAAAGTGTGAAGACTGGTTCTTGGTGATGGAAAGCAAACTTGGCAAGAAAGATCTGAGTTTAAGGTTTGTAAAGTTGTATATGGAAGAGCATGGTTTTGGATATATTCGTGTTCGTAGTTTTCAATATATTTGTTATGTAGTTAAGTAACTCTATCAGTCATAGAGTAAAGTTCAAAGCCTATAGTCTGGCTAAAATTGTTTCTTGGGGTTGGATCCTTACACCTACACTTTGGCTTGTAAGGAATCCTTCAATTATTTTTTAAGATTGGATCCTTACATCTATACTTTGGCTTGTAGAGAATCTATCAATGTCCTAGGATAATATCATCTAGACACCAGCTAAAATAAACCAAGGCAGGGTTGTCATCCGCAATACTCAAATTCAATCTGAGATAACTATCCTTCGATAAACAGCTATTAATTAAGAGAGGCCAGAATAATGTTGTCTAGTAATGGTTTTAAAATGTTTTTTGCCAGGAGCCACCAAATGTTACAGTGCTGTGGCCTTCTTAACAGCAGTACTATAACAATGACATGGCTATAGGGATCCTTTACAGATTTATAGTGGTGTCAAACAGGTAAGTATAATTTTTGCTTCATGGAGAAACTATACTCTTCTGTCTGTAGCAGTTTGGGTAGACAATAGTTTATAGATAAAATATATGTTTATTAAAGATAAATAAGATAGGCTATCCTTAGGTTTCTATTCCTAAAGAATCCTAGAATATTATAAGAGAGAATCTAGGAAAAAGGGAAGTGGGGTGAACAATAACAAATCTGTTGTTATTTTAGATCTAATGTTAACTTTGGGGAAATTTACAGCCTTTTTATATCTTTAGAGCTAATCACTAATCTCTAATCGTTGCAGCTAAGTATAATCACTAATTGCTAAGCATAATCGCTAATCGTTAAGTGTAATCGCTAATCGTAAATTGCTAAGCATTAAGCGTTAAAGCTAATCATTATATATGTCTTTTAAATTCTTCTCTAAAATAAATATAATACAGTAATAACTAATAACTAATAAAATACAAATATCAAAATAATAAAATAATACTAAGATAAAATAATAAACTAATAAATTAAACTATTCTATAACAACACTAATATTTATAATCCCTTTCATATCATACAATAGAAGCAACACCTAGTTGAATTTCCTACAAAATACTTTATAAAGAATATTTGTAAATCATAAATTTTAGCATTATGGTCATCACAAAATCACAATACAGAATGGTCACCTTTTATCTAACAAATTGATTAGAACTCTACTTGACTATACTTTAACCATAACCAAAACCTATATACAATTATATTAATTTTAAACTTAATCAACTTAAGTTCTTTAAAATTAAAATTTTACTTAATAAATTATCTACTTATTTCTTCTATCATATTAGATATCCTAATATTTTTAATAACTCTAACTGCTTTTCTTATAATTGCTTAGATTCTGTTTCCTATTGGAGAGTTTGCTCAAACTTTATTATATTATACAGTATTATTTCTAACTCTATTTCAGAAATTTTCTACAACTCAGCATTAGACCTATCTAGCAATCAAATTGATAAACTCATTCACAAAATCCAAAACTATGTAGTCTTTAACAAACACCACTAAGACCAAATGAACTTTCTCTAAACATTATATTTAAAGGCTTCATCCTAATATCTCTGTTCAAAAATATGACATTCTATACAAACTAGCATCTCAAACTATTATTAAAATCTTAATTCAGATTAATAAACTTACTTATAAACAAATATAGAAACCATACTGTATAAAGTTTTTAAATTAGAAAAAACAATATAACATTACTCTATTCTATAACTAGTCTTAGATACAACAATCTAGTAACTGAATCTCAAGACAATCTAGAAAATTTTATACTTATTCATACTGATGTAGCTTGCCTGACTAATTATATACTAATAATTCTTGTCTACCATTTGAACAGGCTATTTGTAAAATTAACATCTACAATATATTATAAATTAAATATAATATATCCTCTAATTATATAATAATTATCACAATCTAAGTAATTCTTTGACTATTCTAGTAAGTTTAGATCGCAGATAAAGTAGTCTGAGCTTTTATTCTTGCATATAGTTTTTACTTTTTATATTTTATATATTTAAAGATTAATAATTCCTGTAGTTATTATATTAATTGATAATCTGCGAGTCAACTAAACAAAACTTATAGTAAAACATGACTCAGATTACTATATAAATTACATATGTCTCAAATGTTACAATCATCCAAGAAAAACTTTTTTTTATTAAGCTAATCGATCTTCTGTATTAAGAAAAAGTTGTAAAGCTTATTAAGACGCATCAAATAGTGGTTAAATCGTCCAAATTGGCCTAATAGATGTTGAGATATTATTAAAAAAACATGTTAACGACTATGTAAAATTTCAATAAAAACAATATATAGTTTCTATCAAAATTTTAAATAGTCATTAACATGTTTTTTAATGATATCTCAACATTCACTAGGCTGATTTGGATGATCTAACCACTATTAGATGCATCTTAATGAGCTTTACAACTTTTTCTTAATACAAAAGATCGATTAGCTTAATAAGAAAAAAAAGTTTTTCTTAAACGATCGTAATATTTGAGATATATGTAATTTATATAGTAATCTGAGTCATATTTTACTATGAGTTTTGTTCAGTTGACTTACGAGTCATCAATTAAAAACTATTAATAAAGATATAAGCAAGGCTTTACCTTAATATTAAATAAAAAAAGTCTGGTCTCAATACAATGTATTTAAAGGGAGTGACTGTATATACTTGATTTAATAAAGTTATTGGTAAAGTTGCTGATAATAAAAAAATAATAATAATTTAGAAAACTTTTTTTTGTAAATATTATAGTTGAAACTTTATTTAATAAATAGGAAGTAATTTATATTTAAAGATTTTAAACTATATTTATATTATTAAAAAAATATTTAGAATATAAAATATATAATTTTATCTAGTATAGTAGACAGTTTTTAAGTATTTATAAAGATAGTTAAAAAATATAGTATAAAGTCCAAATATAAAGCTAAATATTATATAACTATTTTATATAATAATTTTTGTAAAGGATTATTAGCAAGATTATTAAAAATAAAAAAATTATATATATAATAAAATTTAATTTTGTTTATTTTATTAATAATTAGTTTATTTTTATTTTTTTTATCTTTGCAATATCATAAACAGGTAGATTTTTATTAGGTATTTTAGTAGTATATTTTGGTTAATAAGAGTATATTTAGCTATATATGTAACTTTTGGTTGTTTATTTAAGTAGTTTATCTAAAAGTTTTATATTATATATTATAATTGTAACTTAACTAGAAGATTACCTATTTAAACTCTTTAATATCCTCTATTTTGCACCACCACTATAATTACACCAACCCATAACCTTATGCTGCTTTAATTATAAACTACTCAGATTGATATGTACTATACTACTTGTGCTCCAATTTTATAGATAATCTAATAGGATTCTCATACTATAACATAATTAAAAGATTGACTATAATAAATAGTACGCACTATAATGATTATTTATCTGACACTTCTTATGTGAGCACCTGACATTTTTTACATACATTATTTATCACTTTATAATCACTGATACACAAACTTTCACTTACTTACAATTAAAAATACACAAATTTTCAACACTTTATATTTGAACAATAAATAAATTCTTAAGCTAAGTATATTTTAATTTATTAAGTAATTTGAAAATATATTAAATGAAATCTAATTCATTTTCAAATTTATTTTTAGTTCATAATTCTGAGAAGTACTGGAAATATCTAGAAGAAGCTGAATAACAATATTATTGACATTTGACAATGGTTTTCTACGTTTTCCATAAGATGCATATAATGGAGAATCAGGATGGCAAATGGAGCCGTTACTGATGATCTATAATATGAGCCTGTCTTGATGTGAGGTTTTAACTTAGGTATTTTCGAAACTTGAACTGTGTTTAAATATATATATATATATGAAGATACACATTTAAAACAAAATTGTCAATAAATTTAATATACACTTACGAATTTCTTTGATCGTGAGATCAGATGTTGCAATGGCATCATTTGAAGATAGAGCAGTTGATTAAATTTCTTGCGTCACATCTAAAATTTTCTGAATTAACATGTTAGACGATTCTGGTGCTTAAATTTCTTGCATTACATCTGAAATTTTCTGAATAAACATGCTAGATGATTCTGGTGCTTGAATTTCTTGGGTATCAGAGACAGATGGAATTTGTGATTGAACTAAATTAGCATTTAAAATTCTTAATTGATAATCCGCGAGTCAATCAGAGAAAATGATCTGTATTTACTAAGTAATTGTGACGCAAATTAATTAATGAAAATCCTGATTTGTAAATGTGAAGTTTTTTATACGTATATCTGATATTATATACTATCAGCTATAATAAATTTACTCGTAATAAAATTATTCGTAAGTATAAACTACTCACGATTCTAGACTTGCCAATTCGGAACTGTTTAATCCACCTACTACTACAAAATACCTACTTGTTACTTCAAAACACACCTACTATTTAATTTAAAAACTCTACCCCATTTCAACTAACCAAACACGCTTTTTACTTTAGAGCTGCTTGTTAGATTAGAATATACATACTAGATTGTAGTTCACTACTAATATAAAGCTTGCTCAAACCAACCTACTTATTAGTTTAAAGATGCCTAAAACAACTCACCTGTTAGTTTAAAAACTACCCATACCAATGCACTTATTAGTTATAACAAACCTCACCCAAATCATTTATTTAAAGCTCATTTAACCCAATCTACTGCTAGTGCAGAATCTTTTAGATATTAAATATGTAAGATCAATTTAAAACAAAAAAAAAATAAAGTTCAAATACTTAATCAATTCAAAATACTATATCATATTTAATATATTAATTTAGTATAATATATTATCTATACATAATATTTTTTTTTGTCAACTATAAAACAACTAATTACAATTAATTTTTGCCATACGTCATACAATTAAAATTAATGTTGCGGCTGATGCTGGAAATGGCTGAAGCTGGAAAATTTAAATATTTTAATATGAAATTTTTAAAAATTTTTGGGTGCATTTTTTTAGCTTTTTTTTCATGATTAGCTTAGGAATTAGGGTTAGTTTTGATAATAAACATATATAAGTAGATTTTGGTAGGGTTCATATTTTTAAATCAAGGTCTCTAATTTCCAGCTTCAGCCGTTTCCAGCATCAGCCACGACAATTAATTAAAACCCAATTAATGCCAGAATAATTGCAATTGCAATTAAATTCAATTTTCTTTACTTTATTTTTAAATAGCGAAAAATCAAAAATCATATATATTAACTGTAAGTAATAATTTTGACGGCAAATATATAATATGCAAGCTATACGTAAAATTGCAATTAATTAACTAATTGTGGCTGCGCCATCAATTAATTAATTGAGCTCGAAAAATTGCAATTAATTGTTCTCACAATCAATTATTCAGTAGGTCTGTTCTCAAGTACTTCATCTAATAGAACAGAGTCTAGTTAAAACTTAAATCCACAATTCACACAATAAATTCCCAACTATAAAAAACACGCATATATTCTCAGCTTATCGGTTAATTCTTTTCTTCTTCTCATCTATTACAAAAATTCAAATAATTTAGTGTGATGTTCTTGAAGCACATTCCCCCTTTCTGATCTAGATTTTTAAATTAAAAATCAAAAAAAGTTAGCATGTTGTTTTTATCAAGTACAACTGCTAATGCTTTAACCCAGTTTCGTTTGATGTTTTGTGCTTATCGATGGCACAAGCTACTGATAGGATTTGACAAAGAGAGAGACCTTTACCCTGGACTATATTATAGCTGTTTTCAAAAAGATGTAAACAGATGCAAATAGCTATATTATAGAAAATTCACAAAATTACCTAGTTTCAAAGCCAACTCTAATCAGACCTTCAATTTTTACTAAATGATAATTTTCCAATTCTTCGATTCCTCACATAGGTATATGGAATCATTGTTCACACCTTTTTAAAAACAGCTGTAACGAGCGGTTTGACACGTAGCTTTGTTTTGAAGACTTGGGAACTATAGGGCACAACTTGACATGCTTGTCACTTAGGTCAATCATTAAGTACTGCTTTAACTTCGCCTACGTGTTTCTTTTTTTATTAGTTTTTGAAACTTCACTCACAGTTTTAGCTGGCTTATCAGACGATACTTTAACCTGTTCTAAAGGATCTAACTAATGCACTTTGTAAGAATGTCATACTAACTTTGTACTTAGTGACAATTTCAATCCGAAGTCAAAAAATGTTTTAGCTGATTATTTCTGAAATCCCAAGCTGACTTCTCTGAATTTTGATTTAACAAAGATTATTGACTGCATGTTGTTCTTGCAAAATGTAGCAATTAATGCTTACCTTCTTCTAATCCAAGATTATGAAGATTCGAATAAGTCAGTATAGTGTTTATACAAAATATATCTGCTAAGCGTTTTCTCCATCAAATCCATTGAAGGCTTAAGGTCAACGTGATATTCTTTCAAAGTGCATCAGACTAATACTTTTCTCTTTCTCATCTAAGATTATTATCACAAGGATTCTTAGAAATCAGTGTGATTCTTGAAAAGTGTATTGGCAGCACATTTCTCTCTTCTGAAAATCTAAAAAAATTAGCGTGATGTTTTTACCAAGTGCACTTTACCTCTTTGATGCTAGATTGTTAAATCGAATTCAAAGAAGTCAGCTTGCTATTTCTTAAAATACACCTACTGTATAGACCCGAAATAACGCTCACAGACGTTATTTTGAAATTCAAATCTCCATAAAATAGCATACAGTATGTTAATATTGGCACTGGAAGGCTACTGGAAGAAAATCAATAATATCATTGGAACTTAAAATTCTAGTGACACTATTAATTTTCTTTCAGTAGCCTTCCAGTAACCTTCTAGTGCAACACTGCTCAGTATGTGATTTCAAATTAACACCCATGCACGCTCCCGAATTAACACATCATTAAAAATTTAGGCTCTGAAAATCAGCCCTTATTTTTGAAATAATGATATGGACATACTCGAAATAATGCAATCTAATGCGCAGGTGGGTATTATTTCAGGTCTATACAGTACTAAAATGTTTAGATCAAAGAAGTTGGCATGACATTCTTACAAAGTGCAACTGCTAGATCCTAATTTATGACCAATATCATTATTACCTTGAGATCTGCATGTTGTTCTTGCAAAAATGTAGTGCTAATGCTTTCTCTTATTCTAATTCAAGGTTATTATTATAAAGAGAAAGATTCGAATAAGTCAGCATGGTGTTTATGCGAAATAGTTTAAATAAGAGATAAACCGGGTATAGTATAGTTGCCTGTGTATAAAAAAATAATTTTTTTTTTGAAGTTTTATTCAGCTGATCTTAAATGCTAGTAAATGCAATTTAATATCCACATCTTACGAATTCCATTTTTGATATTATACTTGTTGCTATTTAAGTTTAAGGCAAAAAAAACTAAGGATGTTGAAGTATAAACGAAGGCTTTTTAAAACATATTAGTATGAATTCGTTATTTTCAATATACTTTTTTTCCTATAAAGTGTTATATACTAGAAACATACCTGGAGTCAGCATGAATACAAAAGACGCTATACACTCTCAAGGGTCTAAAAATTAAAAAATATTCACAAATTTGGTTACGAAATAAGCCAAAAATAAAGTATACTAAATGCTTTATTTGAATTCTATAGTTATAATTAATTCAATTAATTTAAATTCTTATTTAGTCAATGCCGCGTGCTTATAAAGTAAAGTCTAACAAAAAAAAAAAAATTTTTAAACGATCTTATAATTAAAAAATAGTGGTCTCATTTTATAATTTATACTACTTTAATACAAGATTAGATAAAATATTTACTAACCTTACTTATAACCCAAAAAGTTCAATATGGGTCTTGCTTATATGTGATCTGCGTCATATTATAATATAGAAATTCTTCGATTAACTGGTGGATCATCAATTAATAAATAAAATAAAATAAAAAATTTTTAAATTCTCAGTTACTTACGATCATAATCATCTAATTCTTCATTCAAAGAACCAACATATGCATTATCGAATTCATACTCAGTCAAGTCTAATTCTTGAGATAAATAAGGGATTAATATTGCAGTATTTGTCAAATGTTGGCTATGCTAGTTTGATAATAATCTGCCAAACTTTCCTGTGAACAATAACCAGAGAATGTCTGAAGTTTTGATTCGAGTACTCTATTATTTTTTAATAGCTAGATTGCTGTATGACAACAAGAGTAGTTAGTAATTGACCAATTGTTATTAAGATTAATGTTGGTATTTAATGCAATATCATTCATCATCTTTCTAAATTTTACGTAACCTATTCGACTACTTTTATATCAGCAGCTCTTCCTTAAATCTAATATAGTAATATATAAAAAATTATTATTGTTAAAAATTAAACAATTATACTATACAATGATAAATATTTATCTTTTTGACTTTTACAAGCTTTGTGAAACAATAGATTTTGTGAAGATGACGAATTGGGTAATTTAGATAAATAGAGAAAAATATCACTAACTGAAGTATAATTATTATTGAATGAATCAGAAGGTATGGAAATATGCTGAGACACTGTTTTTTCATATTTATTTCGATAAAAAGCACCTCCCTGATTCTTTTTTTCTTTGTTTAATATAAGTTCTAATCCACCATTACGATGGCACTAAAGATATTGTCTATTAATTTGATATACATTTACCACCTCGCAGGCCACATAGCAAATATAGCCAAAAAAAGACACAACGGCATAGTGATCATTAGAATTGATGTCCATATATAGATAGTTAAGTATTTGCTTGATTTCTTCCAAAGACAAACCATCAGACTTTTTTGGATCATCTAATCCTTTGCCTTGTAGAATTCTCATTTTATCATCAAGTGTATGAAGAGCACAAGGAAATTTGTAATGATCTCAAAGCTTTATTGATTGAAGAATACTATGCTCTTTGAGGTAACAATTGATAGCACTATAGCAATTATGGATGGACTCGACTTTATAATCTTAACTGTCTTCTTTTTTTAGCCAAGTAATAAATTGGCACAGATAATTTTCAAGTTCTTCAATACTATCAATAAGTTCTATAGTTTGAGTTTTGCCGCAACTTTTATTAATTCGGTCTAACAATCTAAGCCACTGTGTCATATTTCTTTCTGTATTTATTACAAGTGAAGCATTTTGCAATTAATTGATATCATCTTGTGTTGGGAGTTGTGAGGCTTGGTTGAAATCCATACTTTGTTGGAAAAAGGTTTTTTTTAAAAAACAATAAGTAAAAAAAAAAGCATAGTAAAAAAGTGAGTGAAAGTGTAATTGTGATTAGAAAGTGATTTATTTATATGAAAAAGGTCTGTGCTTACTTCAAAAGTATCGAATAACCAAGTTATCAGTTAAATTGCAGACGATAACTAATTATCGTTGAGATTTATAATGTGGAGCATGTGCCGCTTCGCGGCATGTGTTCCACATTATATCCTGACGATAATTAGTTATTGTCTACAATATAACTAATAACAAGTATGTGACTATAATGCAAATGATGATTATATGATACCAACAGATCCTTTATTCAAAAGCTATTTTTATTTAGTTTAATTTATTTATTTATTTATTTATTTTTTTCCTTCGCAATGTTGCGAACAGGTGAATTTTTATTAGATATTTAAGTAGTACATTTACTACTATCTACAATTATACTGATCCATAACCTTGTGCTGCTATATTTAAAGACCATCCAGATCGATATGTGCTATACTACTTGTGCCCTAATTCTATAGATAACCTAGTAGAGTTCTCATACTTACTGGGTTGCTCTAAGAAGAGTGTAGTATATACCCCTCTAATCTTTCTATATTCCATACATTTTCAGACTAGGCCTTTTTGGTAACTTATACTGAGTAAGTACTTGTAAGCTGAAGCCATTACAGTTACCTACTACTGCCCTTGTAAAGTTCACCCAAACCCTAGTACCTACTTTATGAACTTACTCCTATATTTCCAGAAACCCAAACTCCCAATCCTACAGCCCAGAAGGATGGAACTCTTTCTCCATTTTTTCTGTTGGTCTGGTTGGTATAGTGCTTTTGCCAAACACCTCAGTTCCATCCGGTTTTCTGGTATCCAGTTGATCATCCTTTATATAGTAATCATTAAAGATCTGTGCTATCTCTCTACTTGGGTCTTGCCAAGCAGGCTTCTATACTCTGTAAATTCACTGGATTTATCCTGTAGTTTTACTAGGATTTCATATAATTTATACATCACACTACATGTTCTACTACCTCCCAGTACAAGCTGGTATGACCACCATTACAGGTTCTACAATCCAATAAGATATAGTCTTCCAAATGCATTTTCTATAATTCGAATTTTCATTGCTGGTAGGATTCGAACTTTAGTCCTGCCGTTTGGGGGTACGACAACTTACCAACTTTACTAAGTCGCTACACCCTGGTTTATTTTATTATACTATTTATTTATTTATTTACAATACATATTTATTTATTTATTCGTGTTATTAACTATGCGTAAGTTGTTACGCATAGTATCATTATATATATGATTGTTATGCATAGCATCATTAGGGTAGTAACTAATTAAACAGTGTTGTAACTAAGAAAAATTATAATAGTTTTAAGATGAATAGTCTAGAGAATAGATAGTTAATAAGTTAGCTTTCTTAAAAAATATAAAAATGTCTTGTAAAAACTTGTAAAAGAAAATTGTCCACTGTCTCAAGTCTTATTTTATACAAATAAAATGCTGTTATAGTACCATGGCCTTCTTAATAGCAGTACTATAACAATGACACAGCTACAGGAATCCTTCACAAGTTTATAACGGTATCCAACAGGTAAGTATAATTTTTGTTTCTTGAAGAAACTATACTCTTCTGTCTGTGGCAGTTCGGGCAAACAATAGTTTATAGATAAAATATATGTTTATTAAAAATAAATAAGATAGGCTATCCTTAGGTTTCTATTTCTAAAGAATCCTATTATATTACAAGAGAGAATTTAGAAAAGTCTGGGTTTAGGATGGACAATAACAGGTTCAGATCTTCTGTTATTTTAGGTCTAATATTAACTTGGTGAAATTTACAGCCTTTTTATATCTTTAGAGCTAATTGCTAATTTTTGCAGCTAAGCATAGTTTACTTAGTATTAAGTGCTAATTGTAATCATTAATTGTTAAGCATTAAGCATTAATCGTTAATTGCTAATTGCTAAATGTAATCACTAATCATTAATCGCTAAGTATAATCGCTAATTGCTAAATGTAATCGCTAATTACTAAGTGTAATTGTTAATCATTAATCGTTAAGTATTAAGCGTTAAGGCTAATCGTTATACATGTCTTTTTAAATTCTTCTTTAAAATAAATATAATAATAACTAATAACTAATAAAATACAAATATCGAAATAATAAAATAATACTAAGATAAAATAATAAACTAATAAAATAAAACTGTTCTATAACAATATTTTATAATAAGAGTGTGGTGATTTAGTATAATTGGTAAGTTGTTGCACTCCCAAGCGGCAGGACAAGAGTTTGAATCCCACCGGCAATGAAATTTGAATTTGCGGAAATGCATTACAATAAAACTGTATGACATGTTGATCGAATCAGCACCTGTAACCTTGGTCTCACCAACTCGTATTGAGAGGTTGTGGAATGTAGTATAACGCATGAGTTACACAAAACCTGAGTGAAGCAGCCTAATAAATCCAAGGGATCAGAGGATATGGAAGCCTGCTTAGTAAGTTTCGAGTAAAGAGGTAGCACAGATCTTCGACAGTACTACGTAAAGGATTATCATCTGGGAAACCGGATACTGAAGGCAAATTGAACGAGGATCGAGTATTTGGCAAGCACTACATCAACCAGGCCGCCAGATAACTGGGAAAAAAGGATTCATTCGAAATATCAGGGGACGACCACTGATCCCTCCTGGGCTATCTGGATTAGAAGTTTAGGGTGCCAACAGTTAGCATCGAAGTATTATTGATAGTCCGTAAAGTGGGTGCTGGGGTTTGGGTGAACTTTGCAAGAGCACAGAGTAGGTAATAGTAGCAGAGGTAAAAAGCCGCAAATACTTGGCCGCGGCCTAGCCGTAAGTTACTAAAAATCTAGGTGATATATATGTAGGATATGGACCGCTTTGGTAGGTTTATCACAAGGATAAAGGACCCCCCTATATAGTAGTGTGTGTCCACTTTAAAGTCCTAAAGGCTTACATAGTAGTTCCTCTTTGAGGAGAATATCCCGACGGTGCTAAGTTGATCAGAGGGTTTAATTAGATAACTCAAGTAATAGTGGGTTACAGGTATGGCATCTAGTGTAGTCCATATGGGTCACATATATAAGACTGCTTAAATAGACAACCAAAAGTTGTATATATGGCTAGAATGTATCCTTGTTAATGTAACAAAGTCAGGAGTAGCCTATGTGGTTACCTTGACATTCGATCTAAAGTTCAATAAAACATGCCAGACCCCAAAGTGGTCACCTTAACATTAAAAAAAAAAAAATAACATATTATGAGTTTTAGCCTTCTCATCTGTTCTCATAGGTTTCTTTTTTAATAAGCCAAGTAGCTTGGAGCCAGAAGTGCTTCTAAACTTTGAATAGACTAATCCTTTACTACAAGCCATCTTTATATTCACTATTTTTCTTATTACTTCAGTTTTTGTTACTGTTATCTTAGTCTTCTAATCAAGCACCCAACTGCTAAGAATGTTGGTACTACTCAGTTACTCTCTAATCGAGTACTAATATGTATAACCTTTATATAATAGAACTTTCTATGATTCAATATCATATATAGTATTATCACTTTATAATTAAACCTTTTTTTATAAATTTTTTTTTCAGTTTTGTATTTACACTTGGATTTAACTACAAGGCTCTGCATTCAATTATGACTTCTTTTGGGTTACAGAAATGAAAATCCTAAGATTTTGCTTTTATCTAACTCAGACTATTAATCTAGTCTGTGAGGGTTTAGCAGCTTAATCACTAAACTATAGGATCTAACTCCTGTGTATAATATCTTTGTAATGTTTATTTTATAATATTTGTAATGTTTTGGATTTTTTTTGATAGTTTTAATAAAAATATAGTTTTATTAATAAAATTTTATTAAATATTATACAGTAAGTAATCAATAAAAATTATTTGTATAATCATGTAATTGTTTTGATTAATCAAACATATAATTTATATAATTGTTTATAATTAGTTAATTATGAAGTTGATATAGTAATAGGTTGTCATAAAATAATATACATTTTAAATAATTATTATTATTATTTTTTTTGGTATTAAGATGACCTCTTGGTCGGCTCTTTTTATTCAATTATTGTTAACTTTTACAGTATGATATACCAAACTATATATATATTTAGAGAGTACAACTAGCTACATATGCAACTTTTGATTGCTTATTTTAAATAAACATCTGAAGGTTCTATACTAACTGCTGTACCTATAACCCTACCAAGTTACCTATTTAAACTCTTTGCGTCTATGTATATTAATCATCTAATCGAGCAAGAATACATAGTATACTCTTATTTTCAGACACCTGACTTAGAACTTTAAAGCAGACTTTTATTGAACCCTTTATCCTAGAGGTAAACCTGCTAGAGCCTTCCATACCCACAATCCAGCTAACCTAGACTTTCAGTAACTTACACCAAGTCTGAAAACAAGTACTTGTGAGCTGAAGCCACTACTGTTATCTACTACCTGCCTTTATAAAGTTTATCCAAACCTCAACACCCACTATACAAACTATTCACTGTATATTTGTCACCCAAACTTTCAATCCAGATGGCTCAGAAGGGCTGTGACCTGCTCCTGGTCCTCACAGTTAGAATCTTTTCCTTCAATTACTCTCTAGCACTAGGTTGATGAAGTGTCTTGTCAAACACTTCGGTCCTGTTCGGTTTTTTCAGTTTCCGGTTAATAATCCTTTATGTAGTACTGTCAAAGATCTGTACTATCTTTCTACTCAGGTCTTGCCAAGCAGGCTTCCATATGTGCCAACCTTTAGATTTACACAGCTATTTCATATATTACACTATGTTCTACAGCCTCCCAGTACAAGCTGATGTAACCAAACATTTTAATGTTGTGCCAAACACAACTTTATGTCAATTACTGTAAATACTAATATTAAATATATACTTAACTCTTATATTTATAAAGTATTTAAAATTTTAAATACTAACTTATAAACAATTAAACTCTTTCCTATACATCACTAAAATTAAGTAAACAAAAAATAAAAAAATCGAAAACTATAGATTATAACTAACTAACTATACAAAACAACAACAGGAAGTGTGCAGTGCACTTCTAGTGAACCCAATAGATTCAAAAGAAACAGCAGATATCAAAATAACTAAAAGAACAAGAGATGAAAGCAACAACAACCCAACACACAAAATAACCTACAAGGTTACTCCACAACCAAAGAGGAAAACCAAAAAAATTGACTACCAACAACAGTCTACAAAGATACATACAGTAGATAGTATTAATACAACTAAAGACTACCAAACTAATCACATCAACAAAAAACAATGACAAGAAGGCTATTCTCACTCATCCCCATACTCAAAAAGTGGCAAATCTAGCTCACCCCCATCAAATTCAACTATAACATCATCCTACATATACAACAAAACAACCATGGGAAAAAACAGCAATCACGTGTCTATATCCGGTTACAACAACAACAACTCGACACAACAAAACAACAACAGCTCCCAACAACCCATAATAAGAAATACAACATGCCTACAACCTACCGACAACCCATGAAATACAGCAGAAATCCAATTAGATGATCTACTAACTACCAACGCCTTTAGAGCACATACTGCACCTTCCCCAATAACTGCACAGCCCTCTATAGTCAAATAGTACAACCCAAACAAAACCAACAGGAACCTGACAAAGCTATACTCTGGTTATGAGCTACACTAAAAATTCTACAACAAACAACCAATACCCCCTTTAGTTACGACATCTGGAATAACGATAAGATTTTAGAAGCACTTAAAAGTTTACAAAGCATAACCCAATATGCCCAATACAAAGTATCTGTCATACCTACTAATCACACACTTTCACCAAGTCAACCAAAACAAAACCAACACACCAAACGGAATATGAAAATCTTTTTACAAAAGCACTCAAAAAATATAAAGAAATGTATAACATACCCATCACTATTAAAGAAAACAGAGATCAAATTTACACAAAACTTAGACAAAAAGTGATGATCGATTATCTAAACAACTACAGCTTCATCACTAACTCATCTACAGAGATTAATCATACGATTCAATACTGCAGAGGATTTATTCAATATAAGGAAAAACTCAATATACCAGATATAAGAATGTGTATTCATAAAGCAACTTCTGATCTACTATAACCTCTTCCAGCAACACCTAATGAGATACCAGAAAGTATCACAGAAATGCTACTATACAACCTGCCTATAGATGATTCTAGCCAAACGAGAGCTATTGTAGCCTCCCTTCACAAGCTATATTTCTTCAAGCAACTCCCCAACACATACTTCACAGAAAAAGAAAGTTACCAGACGACTGTAGTGAACTATATCCATGCTTACAAGATCTTTTTCCTATTACTGACAGAGCAGAACTTAGAAATCAAGCAGAGTATAGAAGAAAACTTGCCATATACTACTCCTTTACAAAAATTCCATTGTCCTATTTCAATTTACCTGAGCCAAAACCTGCATTTCCCCTTACACCTCAAGAGCTTAACACAAAACTTTGTGAAGTTTTTCCAATTGCACATACACTATCTAAAGAAGAAACAGAACAACGTATTCAACTTCTAAGGCAATATCACTACTTCCGGTTTCTATCAAATGACTACTATATACCAAGACCAAAACTCCTAAACGACCCTCACAAAATCAAAACCGAATATACATACACTTATCCAATTACTGAGACAGCTGAAGCAAAAAGATTTCTGTCAGAAATCAGACCAATCTACTCATTTGCTTTCCCTCTTTC
>CAJVPZ010000425.1:0-19528 GCA_910592135.1 Racocetra fulgida | reverse complement strand
CATAGTGAGTGCTTTCCAAGTTGTTTCTTGTTCTTCTTTCCTTACTATCCATAGTTTCTCTTTTGTTTAATCACTACTAGAAAAACCCTTCTGGCTTGGATGTTGAATATAAGAGGGAGTCCACCAAGAGAAAAAAAGGCTTGACTCAACCTAAAAACCGCTTCTTTAACGCTCGCTCCTTGATATATCACGTTAAAGGCTTCGTCAACAGTGACTGAAAGAAAAAACTTGGATAGTTTTAGATGTCTGACTTCGAATTTTTCAACTTAAGTTGGTTATAAACGGTTAGTCCAAGTGATCGTCAGGGAGAGTTGCCTTATAAATTGTTCATTAAAAAAAGTTTTCTTTAAATATATACTACATTTTTGTTTATAGTAATTTTTATATATAATCTGTATTACATTACACTACAGTAAAATTATTCTTCATATGACTTGTGGATTATCAATTAAGTAAACAACTATACATTTGTAAAGTTAATTACTGCACTGAGTAAGCTTGTTACTTGGTTGTATTTTAATAAGAAGACTACAACTTTGTAATAATAAGCCTTTTTTTAGAGTATTTTTCTATAAGTCTTTTCTCTTCCTAGTCTTCTTAACATTAATCTTAATTCTTCTAGTTTTAAGTTTTAGTTAATTTATTTGTGTCTTCTTTTCTTTTTATTAAAACCAAGTATTTTTTTTTATCTTCTTCTCTATAGATCTAATTTTCTTCTAAAAAACTTCTCTTAAATTAAATTATATATCTCTTGATTTTAAATAATTTTACTAAAATTCTTTCTACTATTCTAAATATGATATCTTTCTTTTTTATTTCTTAATTCTTACTGCTTTTTTTGTCTCTATATCTTATATAAGATTGCTTCTGTTTGTATAAGTATTTGTTTAGATTCTAGTCTATCTAATCCATTCAACTAATAATTTCATTTTTCTTTTTCTCCAGTTTTTAATATTGTTTTGTATACTTTCTAAACTTGCTTAATATATAATTTCTATTATCTATTCAAATATATTTTTTTGCAGATTTCTAGTTTGGACATTGTTGAGATATTCATTTTCTATTGAAATTGTTATTAAGATTTTTGGTTTTGATTTTTCTGCTATTTTGTTTAAAGTTTCTTTTTTTATAAGATCTTTGATATTTCTTCTGATACTTTTTTGTTTAGATGTTTTATTCTTCTTTTTATCTTTTTGTTGTCTTTATTTTAGAATTTTTGCTTTCTGTTAAACTTGCATCTTCTATTTTCTTTATTAATTCTTTTTCTTTTTATATATTGTTTTATTGCAAATATTTTAACAGATTCTTTAAAGCATAGTATTAGTAATTATAATGCTGTTTTATTATATTGTCTTTGTTAATATTTTCTTTGTTTAACTAATTTATTTTACTATTCTATTTCTAGTTTAGGCTTTATATATTCAACAGCTTGTCTTTCTTTATTATATACTATACAACTTACTTTTTCTATTATATATAGATTTCTTATAGTTCTGTTTATTTCTCTATATATAATATATTTCACCAAGTTAGTTTTCTACTATATTGCTTGTTGATAATCTGTATTGTTTCTTTTTCTAAGTACAAATTCTATATATTTAATTTTCCTGCTTTATACTGTCTTAATGCTTTATAAAATACCTCTATTTGTATCTCTGCCTGTTTTGCTATAATTGATTTTTTTCTAAAATCTTTTATTGTTTTTTGCTGTATATAATTAGTTAGTTGTTGTGTTTGTATATTGTTTTTGTTTTATTTATTACGTAGATTTTATTATATTTTCTTTGTTTACTCTTTATTATATGTTGTATATTTTGTATAACAAAACTAATCTGCATTACAAAGTTAAGACCAATTCCTCAAATAACTTGCAAAGAGCAAAAATTATCAACAATTTTTTACATTTTCTTCTATATCTCTGCCACTTTTACTCTTCTTATTCTAGTTTCTTAAAAGACTGAATATTAATTTTAGGTTTTTTTCTTTTTTCTTAATGCTGCAAGTCTTGCTTTTACTAATAATTATATATTTTTGTTGATGTTTTGTTTTTGCGATTTTGTGTATGAAAGATCAGCAGAAAAAAATAATTTTGTTTTATATAATGAAAAACTAATATTATATCTGGTAGTTTTATAAAATTTTATTTATTAAATAAAGTCTAATATTAGGTTGAGTGATTTTTTATAATTCTTATTTGGCTGATTAAGATCAAATAGCTTTTTAAAATTTTTATTTTCTAGGTGAAAACTAATATTATTTCGAATATGAAACTAATAACCTTTTTGTAATTTAAAAAAATATTACTTATTTCTAAACAACAAATTCATTTACAATATTTTTTCCTCTTTATTTATAATTTCAAAATGTTTTAGTATTTATAACAAATAAGTGATTTCTTAACTTTAGGCTTCTGGATCATTAATATAAGGTTTTTGTTTGATATTAGAACAAAAAACTAAGTGCAAATATATTAGAAGTTTTATGAACAAGAAGAAAGAAAAGTAATTATAAATAAAATAGGTTAAATAATTAAATAGTTTGTTTAAAAAAAGTGAAACATGTGTTGTTATGTCAGATCCATATTATAATTAATAGTTATTCAGCACAAAGTGCTAAATAACTGAGTTATTTAAAGAGTGTGGTGATCTAGAGAAGTAGTGAATTTGTTACACCTCCAAGCAGTCAAGTATTAGTTTAATTCTCACAGAGGGTAAAAATTAAATTTAGAAAAAAACAGATTCAGCAACTATCATCATAGCTGGGAAAACTCAAGACTTTGTAATTGTAGTTATACCAAGATAACAATTGGAAGATCCTAAGATATTTGTATAATAAAGAAATTATACAAAAGTATGCAAGCTGATTTAGTTAGTACAAATCCTTGATAAATCCTTCAGGTCATAGAAAGCTACAAAGCTGATATAATAATGAGATGCTCATTTGACAAATTCTGAATAAAGAAGTAATGAAGACTTTTAACAGTACTACTGAAATAGGCTTCATCTGAGGCTAGTATAATTGAACAAGGACCAGATATTTAGAGAGAGATACTTCACCAACCAGGCCGCCAAAATGCCAGAGAAAAAAGATCTGCAATACAGATACCAAGAGACTAGTGTCTCTTTCAAACTATCTGAATTGGTAATTTGGTAAGACCAGCTAAAGGATACTGAAAAAGAAAGGTACTGGGTTATCATAAAAGGAATACTGGGGTTTGAGTGAATTCTATAAGAGCAAGAAGTAGATTGTGTAGCAGAAATCAGGCTATAATTAGTTAAAATATTATGAAAAAACTGGTAAGAACAAAACAACTAGAGAACACTTTTACTATAGAAACTGGGTCGCAAGTGGTAGGCCTTAACTCGTGTATATCAACTAAAAGACTAGATCAGCCAGATTGTAGATATGAAAGGCTCTAGCAGGTTTACTACGAGAATAAAGTAATCTTAAAGAGCCTTAGTAACAGTTCTTCTTTGAGAAGAATATTTGACAACACTAAGTTGATCAAAGGGTTTAATTGGATAACTTAAGTAATAGTGGGTTACAGGTATAGTATTTAGTGTAGAACCTAGTAATAGGTAGACTACTTAAATTAGGCACTCAAAAGGTGCAGGTATGGCTAAAATGTACCTTCATTAATGTAATAAAATCAGGAATAACTCTGTGGTTGCCCTGGCATTTGTAACCAAAGTTAATAAAACATACCAAACCCCAAAGTGGTCACCTTAACATCAAAAAAAAATAATAATAACTGAGTTATTTGCTGTAAGCTATTTGATTGGTCAATTTAAGCACCTTTGGTGCTTAAAATTCAACCAGTCAAATCATATGGCAAATAACAGTAATGTACAATAGTGTTCTAATACTAGTAAAGCACGATAACACTTTACTAAAGTTAGAACACTATTATACTGTAGTTATGAGTACTTCGTGCTTGAATAACTGGGTTATTCGGCATTTATCATATGGGCGGATTGTGCTCATTTTGTGATATTAAAATTGATTACATTAAAATAAGTGATGTAATAATATTAATTTCAGCTTATCTAAATTGATTTCAAATACCGATATATAATCACAATCAGACTATTTGGGGTCTTTGCCTTGAAAATGACCTTACGGTATCATGTACCGTAAGGTCATTTTCAAGGCAAAGACCCCATTTTATTGCAACGTGATCATATTTAGATATCACAAAATGAGCACAATCCGCCTATATGTATTATTGGATTTTGCGTACTACCTGTTGACCGGTTTGAAATTTTATCATTTTTATGCACGTGAGTTACGCACGTTGTCCGAATATATTATAATTCGGATAACTTGTGCATAAAAATGATAAAATTTCAAATGCCGGATAACAGTTCGTATTTGCAAAATTCGATAAATAGAAAATGCCGAATAATTTATAGTTATTGTATGGGTATGTAGTGAATAACCCAGTTACACACGGGTTCATATTCCGTGCCGAAGGCACGGGATTTAAATATGAACCCGTGTATGTAACTGGGTTATTCATACCCATACAATAACTATCTTATTGCACGGCGTCTGACGTAACAATCCCGTGCCAATAAGTAAATGAAAAAAGCACGGGTTGTCACATAAGACCCGTGCAATAACTATAATTTACTGGTATTAATTTCGTCATAGATAGTTATTTTTATACATATCGATTTTTTTATTCGTGACCAGTGTTGGACAATTGGACCAACTTTGTTTCACTGGACTTATAGATTCCAATCTGAACGTATAAGTCCAATTCCAATTCAATTTATTGGATTTATAAGAATGACTAACACTGTTTGTGACAATTTAGTTAAGGTTTAGAACATTACAATATCACGGGATGATCTACAAAAATTGGCCAATCACAATGAAAACCCGCTTGCCGTTATTCGACAAATTTTGCCCAGTATTGTATACCGATACTTATTAATATACTTGCATTTATTTAATGCCAAAAATTTATTAACTATTAATACTGTAGCCGGAAATTCGACTTAAAAATAATATATAAACCCTAACAAAATCCGCTTATACATTTTATTATCGAAACTAACCCTAAATATTAACTACGTATAAACCAAAAAAAAGCCAATAAAATACACTTAATTCATATTAAAATATTTAAACTTTCAAGCTTCAGCTAAAATACACTTAATTCATATTAAAATATTTAAACTTTCCAACTTCAGCCGTTTTAGCCATTTCCGACTTCAGTCGTGACAATAACTAATTATTGATTTTTTTCATTATTAACACCACCTTCCTTGGCGTAAAAATCTGTATTCAGCTATTATAACTACGATAAAAAAAACAATAGAGACAGTAACAATCAAAATGATAATCGGTTGAGGTGGATTTATAAAGACAAGTATTGTGTCTATGATTATAGCTGCGATCAACGCTGTAAAGAAATTAACAAGAATCATCAACTTATTATCTCGTAGTGGTTTACGGGTAATTTTTATAACAGTTACTGTAGTTGCAATAAACACTACATATAAAGCAGCGGTCAGACCAATAATCAAAGGAACGTTTAGTATAGGTGGACAGGAGTAGTTGGGTGTAAAAGTGGCAGTCCATTCTAGGCACGGCACACCCAATAAATAAATAGAAGGATTAGTTTCAAAAGACCCAGATCTATCATTAGTGATATTACCTTCATTATTTTTCAAGGAAAAAAGGTAAATTTAGTTTTATTTATAGATTATAATAGTAATAATAATAACAATATTATTATAATTAGAAGATAATCACCGAAGGCAACAATCATATAATTCTTATATAAATTTGCAGTATGAAATGCTAATGGAGGCGGTCGAATTCCAGAATCTTTTAATTCTGAATATTCATAAGGCTCGGGTGCAATATCTAACATTATAAAAACCGGATGTGCTGTAGTTGCATCATATGCAAGGCCTATAAGCAAATATTTGTTTAGTACTAAATATATTTGAAAGGAAGTAGACTTTATGAATATTTACTTGTGGTACCGCCTATAATAATGATTTTATTATCTGGTGTTAAGGTCGCCGTATGGCCTACTCGAGCCTGAATAGAAGTCCCTGTTGCTTGCTAAAAAAATATATATATATTTTAGTAAGAAATAATGGTAAGATATAATTATAACCCTAAAAGAAAGATACATACTTTGGATGACCAGGTTAAAGAATTTGTATCGAATACTACGATCTATAATAGAATTTTATTTATATAAAAATTAGTGTAAGTTAATAAAAATAATATGGATATTATGAACAAGCATCATTCTGAAATTTAATAAAAATAATTACTTTGTTCATATCAATTAGAGTTGCATTTCCAGTTTGATCGTAAAAAACACCTCCAATATAGAGAATTCTACCATCTGGAAGTAACGTCGCAGTACTTTGACTT
Organism: Racocetra fulgida; assembly: GCA_910592135.1. NCBI lineage: Eukaryota > Fungi > Glomeromycota > Glomeromycetes > Diversisporales > Gigasporaceae > Racocetra > Racocetra fulgida. The sequence continues at coordinate 13,126 of CAJVPZ010000425.1, read as the reverse complement.
CGAGCAGAAGGGACATTGCTTGCATTAATTTTAGTCCATCTTGGCGTAATGGTATCATAAAGATAGATATCATTAAAATTAATCAAGGTAGGTGATCCAGTATCTATTTCAGCTCTTCCTCCAAACATATATATCTTTCCATCCTGATTTATTACCGTTGAAGTTGATCTACGTCTAATTGATGGACCTCCTCTAATATAAGGAATCGTCCAAGATTGTGTAGCTGGGCGGTAAATAAAAATATTTAATTCTCTCATTTCACTATCAGTTACATTCCAAGTTTTAATTAATTCGGGTAACATTAATGATTGGGTCGTTGCATTATTGTCCATTTGATTAAAGAGTTTGTCTATTTGATTAAGGAGTGTAAGGTTTTGTAATGTACCTCCAACGAGGTACACGTCACCTTTGCTAGCTCCACCTGACACTACAGTTCCTAATGAATATATTAAATAATGTATAAAATAAGTTCTATCACTTGATTAAACATGTAAATTTAATAACTAACCTTTTGTACTTCCATATATCATTCGTGAAATGCCGGAAAGATCAATAAATGGAGGGTTAGTTGTAGAGAATGATGAAGTAAGGTCCAAGGAAAAAACTTCATCAGATAAATTATAACCTCTTGTTGGAAACTTTTTTTTTATTTCATTTTCATCTGAAATTTTACGAGAACCTCCCATAAAATAAATATTATCTTTAACTATCGCGGCTACATGACCACCTCTACCTTCGGGAGTAAAACTATTTATCCCAAAAATCATACATACAAAAATAAATATGAATAAAGTAGAATTCATTAAGGATTTCATTCTTAGATTCTAAAGAGAACGCATGTTTATACAAATGGTAATATTTATATAATTTTACAAGCTTGTAGAATTCAAATGAATATCTTTAAGTTGTCAAATAAAACTATATATGTTAATATAAAGTATATTTATAAAATAATTCTTAGATTATCTAATATCGATATGCAACGTTACGAAAAAAGTTGAGCGCAACATAAGAAGTTGAATCTAAATTTCTAATTCGATTATCATATTTTAACGCTCAGACTTCAATTTCAGATGATTTACAAAGATATGGCAGCATAACTTCAGTTACTTACTGCCTCGCATCCAATAACTATGTAGTATTTGTGCTGAAAACTATTCCAACAATGAGGCAGCTAAATTTTACGCAGTAGCTTTATGCTTTGATAATAACAGTTTTTTAGGACTCTATCAAGAACGGTACGTAAATAGAAGAATTTTAAGAGGTTCCAATCCCTGATCGATCACCAGGACAACCTTTTCTTCAGATTAAAATGCATTCATTTTATGAACGTATTAGGAAATTGGCGCATTTGAAAAAAAACGCCAGAGTCAAGTGAAGCAATAAGTTAGATAAGCGCTATCAGAGCGTTGTAAGTATTTCTTTTGCTAATTGCGTAATCTTGCGAATAAATGACAAGTCTAAATATATGCTTTTGCATATCGATATGATGCATATACCAATAAATAGCGAGAATGCTGTTAATATATACCAAATAAAGAAATATCACAAACTCTTAAAAACAGAATCATGTGTGTGTGAAGATACGTAGAAAGTTGTGGTTAAGAAGTTAAAAATTAGAGGTTATTGAAATATGTAAAGTTTTGGTTGTCACTTTTAATTAGTGATTTAAGATCGATATTCGGATTTTTCACCTTTTCTTTCGCACGTTTTGCACTTCTCATTGGACATTCTCTTTTTAGGAGAATGTGTTGCTTGCCGATAAATCTAGCAAAGCTTAATCCAAAGCTACGTAATATATTATGACTCACACTATTGTATAGACAAATGTAGTTAATGCATTGTTGGATTCAAAATTGTATAAATGAATTGATTTTCTTTTGCCAATTTCTAGAATTTCAAACAAAAAATTTAATATAACCTATAATGTATATGGAATGTCTAAAATAAAATATATACAATGTAAATAATATATATAATGTAAATGGGCGTCCGTCACGTAAATGAACTAATAAATTAAGCATATCTGTTTCTATTGCAGAATTGATAATCTAATATCCAAATTTGAAATCATTTAATGATGGTAAATATGTTTGTTTTATGGACTGAAAACTTAATACTCAAAATCAACAAGAAATAAATAGAAATTTTCAAATACAGTCGTCTTTCCACACAATCACACAGTTGGCACACAGTAAATTTTTCGGTCTTTTTCTTATAAAGTAAATCTAGAGGTGCGGGCGAATCGTCCCAATTGATGTTACAGCTTAAGCCGTAACTAGCTAAAGTTATACTGTAACTAGTTACGGCTTGCACCTCTAGTTTGACCTAAATATAAATGTGACTACATATGATGTGATTATATGGTAGATGACGACATGGAGGGACGACTGTATTTTTACTATGTTGAACCAATGCACAAAATTTCCTGGTGATCTAATGTGATTTTTTTCCGAAAGTGTTTTTTCCTAACCTGAACTTAGAAACTGTGACATCCAATGGGAGAGACTTTGTTATATCGTTATTGATTTAACTCAGGGACGTCAACATTAAAGGGACGAAAGTAAGTATCTATTGTCTCTTTCCAAGTATCCAAAGTACTAAACCAATATCCTTTATTGTGTCCCAGACACTAACAGAACAAAATATCCTTCCCAAACTAACCAACCTAGTACGTTCCCAACGCACTAAAACCCAAAATACAAATCTACTAAATCCCTAAATTCCTAGAACTCACCAAAAGACCAACTACCAAAAAACTAAAGAACTAAAACTAACTAACTAAAATACATAACGTTCTATATATATATCTATGAATAGACTCTAAATAAGCTATATACTATTTAAAGACTAATTAAGGTATGCTTTATACTTCGCATAAACTATTAAATTGTTATATGCAGAAGTATATAAAAGTATAATGGTTATACTACAAATTATATATGTTGCACAAGCGAAAGTTTAATTTTGAAACTTTGTTGCGTAACAAAACCATAGTCGGAGGTCATTATTATAAATGACGGTAATTTGTCGTTTGTTGAAAAATTGAGGCAGAAATTGTTTTACGTAGACGGAAATCACTGGCATTTTACAATAGGTTTTGTGCTCTGTGTTGAGCTATAAATTGGAAAAATCAATTAATAGTTATGGTTTTCTGATTTTAATTTTGAAACCTCATTCTTATAAGGTTGTAATCAATATTATATCTGCAAGCTATATCTGCAAGTATTAAGTTCTTAACGTAATTTCTGATAATTCAAAGTGTGCTAATTATACTAAAAAAAAACACTGTAACCACACAAGACCAATATGAGTGCTACAGAGCGAAAAGCTGGAAGTGAATATTTAAGTTGTCACTATGGCGAGTTTAACCCCTGATGAATTCTGATGTTACGTAATTAATCATGCGTACGATCAGTTTTCTAGTCGTTTCGATAGTATGTAACACCTTTATACTTTATATAGAAATGCAAATTAGGCTCATCGCTAAACTCGCCTCGCCATAGTGAAAACTTAAATATTCACTTCCAGCTTTTCGCTCTGCAGCACTCATATGTTCTAGTATATATCAACGATTTAATTTAGTAATTTCACATCAAATCCAAAATTGCCATTCTCAAATCTTGTATCACATGACTGTATTAAATGAAAGTTTCAAATGTAATTCTTGTTTTATCAAAAGTGTAATTTAAGTTTATTCCTGATTTAGACAATTATTGGGTGAAGGATATGAATGACACCAAGGGAAACCAGACTTCGATAATATAAATTTTATATGATTGAGTCTGGTTTTCTACCATATGTACGTGTAATATCGATAGTATAATTAGATCGATAAAGTTTTTTTATGACCAACACCAAATGATTCTTATTGCCTTCAAGATTCTTACTCTTCATAAAATCAAAATTGGCAAGTCTGAAGTTGCTATAAATTATTAATTAACTTCCTTAGGGAATTAAACAAAGTACTATATTTAGTTCAATAAACAATTTTCCTAAATTACGGAATTTTAATTCCATATGTTTTTAAAAAAATTCGTGGCATTGTTTTAAATGCCTAATTTGACCCATTTGATTTACAATATAATATATAAATTTGTAATGACTGCTATGAAATCATCAATCTACAATTGGATTATGAATCTCTTTTAGGTATCGATGTTTAGGGTTGTCAATTTTATACGAATTTTTTTTATATTTGTACTTTAAATCAATTTTTTATTATATTCATCGCGCGTATGGTCTATTAAAAATGCAGTATATTTTTTCAACCGAATAGTTCAATTTATCATTATAAGCGTAACTTGCTTAAAACCTGTTGAAATTAAAAAAAAAAATCATTTGCACTTAACGTTAATTTTGAATGACTTATTATTTATTATAAAAGGATTTAAAAGTCGAATAAAATTTATTTGAATTTCCTAAAATAAATTCGTCCATACAAAATTATCTGTATAATTTCTTCTGTCTTCTTGCGTCCATGGCATCAAATCCATACTATCAACCTCCATTGCCTCCAAAAGAACCTATAAATAATTATGAAGAAAACATTGAGGAACAAACCGAAAATACCATTACAAAGACGATTGAATTAACAAGAGGGAATTTGGTGATAGATTGTCCTGTACCTGTTCGTGAATTGTTTTCAGGTGTTCCTTACGATGATAAACCAGAATTTACAAGTATAAGGTATACCGCCTGCACGTGTGATCCAGATGATTTCAAGGACAGAGGATACACGCTTCGTCAACCTCCAGGACAGATAAAACTATTTATTGCAATAACCATGTATAACGTATGAAATAATTAATTCTTTATAGAATAAATGCAATATTAATCTCTCAATAAAAATTTCCAATTTGTTCTTTGTTAATATTGTAATAGGAAAATGAAGTTTTATTATCTCGCACTCTTTATGGAATCACAAAAAATATTAATTATATTTGTTCTAAACGGGTAGATATTTTTTTTATCATAACACTCATTATATTGTAATATGTAATTCCTTTGAATTTATTAATAACTTGTTTTAAAATCAACAAGAATAAGGAAAACACATGGAAAGAGGTTGTAGTATGCATAATTGCTGATGGTCGTAGGAATGTCAGTCAACGTGTTTTAGCTTATCTAGCAGTCCTTGGTGTTTATCAAGATGGCATTATGCAAACTAGTGTAAATGATAAAGCTGTTAGTGCACATATATTTGAGCATACGACTCAGATTGCAATTGATCCTTCTATGAACATAAAAACTGCAAATGATGGAATCGTACCTGTTCAAATTCTCTTTTGCCTTAAAGAAGAAAATAAGAAAAAAATCAATTCTCATCGTTGGTTCTTTAATGCCTTTGGTTCAGTTCTCGATCCTGAAATATGTGTTCTGGTTGATGTCGGTACTAAACCAGGTTAGACAATCACTATTGTCATTATGATTCTCTATTGAGAAAGTAAATATTTATATCTTGCTAATAGCATATATATTGTATATATTCTTTTTGGCTTGTTGCTATTTAAACTTCTTAAAGGGGATAGATCTATTTATTATTTGTGGAGAGCATTCCATAATCCCTCTGTTGCAGGCGTTTGCGGAGAAATAGTCGCCACGAAAGGCAAAGGATGCATTAAGTTATTAAACCCAATTGTGGGTGCCCAAAATTTTGAATATAAAATGTCCAATATTTTGGATAAACCATTTGAGTCTGTATTTGGTTATGTTACCGTTTTACCAGGTGCTTTCTCCGCTTATAGATATGTTGCCCTTCAAAATACTAAAAGTGGCGAAGAACAACGTGAAGAAGGACCTCTTGCATCTTATTTCAAATTTGAAAAAGACAATGAAAACGAAAATGCTCCTGTTGAAAGTATCCTCACTGCAAATATGTATCTTGCTGAAGATCGTATTCTTTGCTTTGAATTGGTTACAAAACGTCATTGTTCCTGGCTTTTGCGCTACATAAAGTATTCTCAAGCTGAAACGGACATACCTGAAGATCTACCCGAATTAATCAGCCAACGAAGGCGTTGGTTAAATGGAACTTTCTTTGCTAGTTTTTATGCTATTACGCACTTTTATTACATTTTTAGAAGTGATCATTCCTACTTTCGTATTCTCTTATTTTGTATTGAGATGATTTACCAAGCAATTAATCTTCTTTTTTCATGGTTTGCCTTGGTAACTTTTTTTTTATAACTTTTATTTTCTTTGTTTATATTCTGTTTATATTCTGCTTATAATTGATTTTATTATTTTTAGGGAAATTGTTACTTGATCTTTTATATTTTAAGTTATACTTTTCAAAATGATGCCAAAAACCGAGCGGATTATGAAAATAGTAAGTTACCTACTACTGTATATACAATATATTATATACTATATTATGACTTTGAATAATAGTTCTGTACCGTATTTAATTATTATTTGGCCTTCCATTATATCCTCAGTTACATCAATTACCAAATATATATTTATGGCTCTGGATTATATTTATTATGGATTAATTATCATACAATTCATCATTTCCATGGGTAATAGACCACAAGGGTGATTATTATTTTATATCACTAATTCACTAACTATTAATCAAAATTTATATGCACACTTTTTTTAATATATATATTTTTTATGAAATTATTGATAGTTCTAAATGGATCCATACGATTTCAGCGGTATTATTTAGTATTATCATGGCTTATTTGATGTTTACAGGTGTTTGGCTCACAGTTATTGCCATTCGAGAAAATAAACCTGATAGTTTTAGTTTATACATTTTATTTGAGAACTTCTACTTTGCTAGTATTATCATTTCCTTAATTGCCACATATGGCATATATTTAATTTCAAGTATTATGATGCTTGATCCTTGGCATATGTTTACTTGTATTATACAATATACTTTGTTAATACCATTTTACATTAATATTTTAAATGTTTATGCTTTCTGCAATATTCACGATGTCAGGTAAAGTCATTGTTCATTTATCTTTTTTTTTTTTTTTTTAATAATGTTTAAATTATAGTTTATTTTTTTTAATAATTTTTTAAATTCTAATTTATTTTTAATTTGTTTTTAATTTATTTTAACTTATGTGATTTATAGTTGGGGAACTAAAGGTCCTGCAGTTCGCGCAAATAATGCCATTTTTGTGCAAGATGAAACGGGAATTATTAAAGCACAAGTTACAGTCCCTGATGAGAATATTGTTAGACGAGCACATAATGAAGCTTATAATGAAATACGTAGAAAAGAGTATGAGGTAAAGCGAAAGAGCAGAAAAGACAAACAAGAAGATTCTCAAAAAGCTTTTCGAACATTGGTTTTGTTTTTATGGATTTTTACCAATGCTTTATTAATAATTGCTATCAGAGGTGATATTTTGGAGCAAATTATGTATAGAGAAACACCTCATGAAGAAATACCTCATGAAGGAACACATGAAATACCTCATGAAAGGGTACATGAAGTAAATCAAGATTCAAGATTTAAAGCTTATGTGATATTTATTTTCTGGTCTGTCACTGGACTAACCGCTTTTAGATTTTTGGGTAACTTTGCATATATAATTTCTAGATTTGTTTCTAGTTTATTGTGTTGTTTTTAATGTTTAAATGACAGTATATTGTGACATTGAACAATCGTAATTTAGTTACATATATCAAATTTTTTTAATTTTACTACTACATAATATTTTTCTATTTGTTTAACAGTAAGCATTAGGACAATTTTATATTTTATACGTACCAAATTTGGTTTAGAAACATGTACTGTACTACAATGAAGATTGTCTACTATGTTTCCTCGAGTAGGATTAATATTAATATAGCCGGTGTTACTATTGAAAAATTTTAATTTCCGCGCCCCGACCGTGTAGAAGATTCCGGCGCCTGCTTTTTCTTTTTTGTGTTTATTGTTATGATTATTCCTGTTATTCTTATTATTAGCTTATCTCTGTTACTTAATAGCCTTATCGCATAATATTATTATTGTTATTATTACTTTCCTGTTATCCCTATATCCGTATTATAGTTATTCCATAATTAGTTAGTTTATCTTATGATTATCGTTGTATTATTATAGTGAGATCGCTGTACCCCGGTAAATGTTTAAGCGAAGATCCGTACTATTCCATTTTTAGCCCGTAATAGATTAATTCACGGTATTTCCTAATTGGTTTGACTATCGATTTCCCTATTAGTCAAACGACACATTGTACGTGTTACAGTGTAAGATGTTGTGATGGGTTTAAGGTAAAACATGATGCGTGTTTGTTGAAGGCGTCAAGAAGTCGAATCTTGTTATGGGAATAGTTTCAATAAGTTCATTGAGGCAAGGCGTCGTTGTTATTTATCTCAGGCGTTTAGCATCATTGAGGGATCAAGGAATCGGCGTTGAAAAGGATAAATCCACGGGGAAAGGAAATACCGATAGTGACATTGAGTAAATAGTTTGTACGATTCGTGAATGTATTTAAAGACCCGATATTTGCTTGAATAAAGTTTTCTCAGACTTCGATCTCCCTGATATTTGAATAAACAGTTTTATATTGTATTTTCCCTTGCATTATTGTATTATCGTGAATACATCTTCACGGTGTTGCTAATATTATATATCCCGGTACCCATATCGTGAATACATCTTCACGATCATATTTATTTATTTATTGGAACTTATAATTATTATTACAATACTACGTCACATACACTCGAGGACATTGATGTCCGTGAGCTTACATAATCAATACCTAAAATACTAAACAGTCACCTATCGTTGTACCTTTCACGTTCTATTTTATCGCTACATTCTACCCGATATCCCTTTTCGTTCACTATCGCTGATCTAGACTCGGCCACTTGCTGACGCTCTCCCAACTTTCGATAGTAACACCGGCTTTAATTCTAATTGGTCAATTGCTAAATGTATTATTACATATTATATTATATTATTGAATTAGCAGCCATAAAAATGAATTATCAAAGAATGTGATATATAAATTCGGAAACTACCTTTTATACACTAGCATATCAAATTAATTCAGAGAACGATTAATTAATCTAGAAGTTAGCAATAAGATGCACTTTTTGTCTTATAGGTTAAGATAATTCAGCAATCAGTAAGGTCATTTGTATCTTGGCTAATAAATGTTAAGTTTTTTAAAAAAGACTTAAAAAATAGCAATTCAAACAACAATATTGACAGTTAGTTTTTTTAATATTTTTTCTTAATATAGGTTATTTGACAAAGTTTTTACAATATATAAATATAGAATATACATAGAACACGTATGATTACATGTTATATTCTATAGTTATTCTATAGTTAGTTTTTGGTTTTCATACTCTCTATGTAAGTGTGCTACTCTTATTGATAGTTGACGGCTCTTTTAATTTATTTATGCATATATTATTCATTCTTTAGCTCCTTGTTAAACTATGTAGGTTTTGCACCTTCAACCATTTCATGACGAAAAATAACTTCAAGACTTTATATCATTTAATGATAAGAGGTAAAGTTGCAATAATTACAAATTTAAATGATTTAAATGACAAATTCAGTTAAATAATAACTCACGTTCTAGGCATGCTTCCTGTAGGTATTTCATTTGGAGTTTCCTGAATCCAAACTCTTTGCTAATCTGTAAACTTGGATTCCTCAATTTTAAGTACCCATGAATCTCTGTTAGAACACAGATTATCAATTTTCGGATTATCAAAATCAAATAATAAAATTCAAAATTATATATACATATGGTTTTTATATATCTTAATGTTAAGAAGCCACTATAATGCGAGCCGAAATTTTGAATAGATTCCGAAACATTCTGAAAACTTATAAGAAAATTCTTAAAAATTCCCATGCGCATGAAAATTTAAAAAAATTGGAATTTGCACATCACTAGTAATAATCCGAAGACCATCAGTAATATACACGTATTATATCTTCATGGATCCATTCTGATGTTAATATTTGAACTGTTATTCCCCTTATACAGCTCAACTACAAACAGATATTATTCTATTATAAAATATGTGAATTCTGATATAACTTAACGGATAATGCATATTTAAGGGATTGTATGCTCTTTAAAATAAAATAGAAATAAGTTCTTATTGAACATCCGAGAGCACCCCTTGAATGTGCTAGGTTTGTGGCGCAGATTTACTGAACTACGAATCAGTTTTCAAGATCAGGTGCAACGTAAAAATCGCTTATTTCTCGAAATTCTACATCAGTAACCACTTTTGGTGTTCTAATTAAAATTCTTCGTTGGGCATTTTTAACATAAATGAATATTATAGAATTGCTGCTGCGCCACAAACATGGCACACATTCAAGTAACGCCACCCGAGATTATGCTGTTGAATGTTTTTAAATCAAATAGAATCACTTGGGTAATTGTGTCCTTTCTATTCATTTATTTTTGACGAATATTAAAGTTCTAAATAAAACATCTACATTTTATTTCTCGTACAACCAGGAATGGTAAATGACCTGGTCATTTTAAATGACCAAAAGTCATCAAATAATGACCAGGTCATTTGGGTCATTTGCATATAAAGTGATTTTATTGTTGAATTACTCATATAAAAAGTTATCGATAATCGTAGCTATATATTAAAATTAAAATCGATTAATATTTATGTCTTAAGTAAAGTTGTTCGTGATAATAAATTGCGTGTATTTTGAAAATTTCATGTTAACTGGTTACCTTTTAATTAATTTGCTTTCGCATATTACATTTAACATTATACATAACAACCGCATAAAATGTTCGTGGACAGTAATATTAAACCTAACGTGAAAACAAAACAAACTGCCGGCTTTTTTTAAAAAATCGTCCATAACTCAAATTTCAATTACAAAACCACTTTCTGCGTCTTAGCAAAAAAAATTTCTTGCAAAATTTTGCTATATATCCTGCCCTTTCTACTTTCATACTTATGCTTACCCCTACCCTAACATCAAAATTTAATTTTTTAATCGAAAAACGCGTAACGATCTGCGGCTTGCTTTGGCCAATGAAATTTTATCATAGATCATCACGAAACCGCGAATTTTTATGCGATTTTATGTATAATTACACGAAAAAATCCAAAATTTTTTCATATAAACGTAAGATGCGGAGGTTATGTTGATTTTGTGAATAAAAATTAAATTTGCCAGCCATATAGTATCTAATTTGAATAAACCTTTTTTATTTTGTAAATTTCAATAAAATCTACAAAATAAAAAAGGGTTATTCAAATTGGATACTATATGGCTGGCAAATTTAATTTTTATTCACAAAATCAACATACCTTCGGAGGGTCATTTTCCTAGCAAAGATTCCATATGTTAAATGACCTTCTAAAGTCATTTGGGCCTTGAAATGACAAATGACTACCATCCCTGCGTACAACAAATTAAAAAAAAACCAAATTCCATATATCCATAAAATTAGGGATCTTCATGCTAAACCATATGAATATCCAATACAAATAATATAAAATACACTGAATTACTGGGAATAGAATGACTTTATCAATATTTTATATTTAAAATTTGCAATTTTAGCTTTATTAATCTATTCAGTTCTATACAATTTGTTGGCAAAAAAACCACATTCAAATTATTATCCGAAAAGCATCTATACAATTTGTTAGAAAAAAAACCCCACATTCAATGATAATCCGAAAAGCATCTATACAATTTGTTGGCAAAAAACTCCACAATTAAATGATAGTCCGAAAAGCGTTTAGGGTGTAAATGTAATATTACTGTTGAGGTAGTCAATTACTTCCTTTAAATCCAATTTGATAGCAGTAAATTGGAGCTCAAAAATTTCTAGTGGCTGAATGTTACTCAGCGAAATGCTTCCACAATACATGTACCTATTTTAAAAAATAAACAAGTTAATTAACATTTTTAGTAAATTTTAGTTGAAAAAAAAATATACATTATACATTACTTACTTTAATAATATTTCGAATGCGTTTGGAGAAATATCTGGTATGTATATTTCATATTGGACTCTGCTACTGCATAAGATTTCTCTAAAAAATGATGATCGTGCACGTAGAACCGTCGAATAAGCCTCAAAATACATGTCGCGACATTTATTTTTATGTCCCAGTTTATTCTTTGGGTAAGCAAAGTTGAAAAGTCTTGAATGAGCTTTATTATTACATTGAATGTCCTGAGAGCCTTCAAGTACTTCACGTGCTTCAAGATCTTGTGGTTCCTCTTGACTTTGTTGTTCATTTTGGTTACTTTTCAGATTTAGATCTTCCTCCATCTGCTTAAAAATATAATTAAAATTTTTTTTTTAAAAGAAAGGAAAAAAAAAAAAAATAAAAAAAAACCTAACTTGAATTCTTTCTAATATTTTGGTGATTGCCGCGTTTAATACTTGCTCTACTCCCTCCTAAAAAATATACGATCAATTAAAATTTTTTTAAAAAAGGAAAAAAAGGAAAAGATAAAAACTAACTTGAAATCTTTTCAATATTCCGGTTATGTCGTCTAAATTTAAATCACCATCTATTGTTTGGGCCTTTTGCCGGGCAAATTTGTACACACTTAAGTCGTTTGTCTTATTCCTTAAGCACCTGGAAAGGATCTTCTTAAGGTAGGAAGCATCTTGGTTCGCAGCATCTACATTGCAAAAAAACATATATCGTAGGATTTCTTTCAGGGTTAAATCACGGTAATTGACTACAGCCAAATATTTTGCAATATCGTACTCAAGTTCCATTCTTTACTATAATATTAAAAGAAGCACAAACAAGTGCTTAGGTCATACTGTCTTATATTTCAATAAAATTTTTCTGCTTGTATTTGTAAACAAAAATTTACCTGTGTACTAAACGAAGTCCTTATTCTGGTAAACAAAAAGTTTTTTGTATTTATATATAAACATGTGATTTTATCATACACACATCATAGGATTAATTTTTGTTTATCTATGATCACAAGATCTAGACTGATTAAAATATGAGTAAGCCTATGGACACCTACCAGATCATGTGAACACCTACCAAATCGGGGGGTCATCTAAAGCCGTGTCCATCACGTAACCTGAAGCCAATAGAATTGTTTATTTTGATCGACACAGATCAGCCCAAAGAGACAAAAAACAGCGAAAAAAAGTGA
>CAJVPZ010000424.1:0-19531 GCA_910592135.1 Racocetra fulgida | reverse complement strand
ATAACTTGAAATTTGAATAAAGTACTTTAAACTATATAAATTACGCAATTGATTAAACGATAATTTGATTGGTTAACTATCACGGAAAATCACGGGTAGATCTACCAAAATTAACCAATCAGACGAATGTCCTCCTATGAACATAATGCCGGGCGGGACTAAGAAATAGGAACGCAAATGGTCCGAAAAATTCCGAAAAGAAAATGCATGAACATAAAGGACGTCCGATATTTTCCGAAGGGAAAATATACAATCAAAAAATTATGTCATGCTATATCATGCGCATTTTATATTTCCCCCATCTCTAGTTTTATACTAATAATTCGGACCAAAACATTTTTTATAAAAAATTCGTAAGAACTTTTGTAGATCCCGAATAATAAAAATAAAATTAATAGCCTGAATATAGGAATATAGTCTGAATGGCTTGTAGATCACGTCACCGCCAATATTTTGCGACATGACTAATCTACCTAAGGCAGTTTAAATCGATTTAATTTTATATTTTTTATACAGTTTAAGTACTTTTTAAACTGCAAAGAATAACTAAAAAAAGGTATATAGAAAGTTTTATTAGGTTATAGGATTCTACAATTGAAAATAATCAAAATCACCTTTTATTTTGAAAAGTTGGCTATTTTTCAGACGTCGTTATTATGCTAACTTTTCTAAAAGAAAAGGAAGTTTGATTAGTTTTAATAGTGTGGTTCTACGGCTCTAAAATTTTCTATATACTTATTTTTTTATTTATTCTTTGTATTTTTATAAGTACTTTAAACTTTATAAATAATATAAAATTAAATTGATTTAAACAGTCAATCATATAAAAGTCATTCTATGAATGAGCATGCTGTACTGAATAGCATGAGTAACATATTAAACCGAATTTTTTGTATACAATGCGCAAAAAAAAAACAGGATTAATGGTACGAACGATTATTTAAAGATTCGATTTCAAGAGACTTCACGATTAGGATCGAGTCATATTGGTAGTTAAGGTTAATTTGAAGACATTATAAATACGGATAATTATTTTGAGTAATAAATAAGCTAGTACGCTCGAAACATTCGAAATAATAAGGTTATTAAATATAATTTGATACACAAGTCACGTTTATTATTTTAAATTAAACAATTAACATGGACAAGCATGGACAAACAATTACACCTATTTTCGTGAATTCATGAATAGCTTAATTAACGAATTAATGAGTTACAGAACCAAAATTAACAAGATATTGTTAACAATAGTCAAATACACAAAAAATATTTTATACGCAATAACTATATAATATGCAAAGGAAAAACGAGTGATATTCATGTTATGCATTCATACCACAGCTTTGCCACAAGAATTTGAGGACATAAATGATTTAATTCGTGGAATAAGCGTATACATCGTGAAATTTTCCGTTCCTGGTATTCCAAATTTAAAAATACGTAATATACGTTACTTCATAATGGGTGAAACTTTATTATAGATAAAATTGCAACAACGCAGTGGGACACCATATGACGTACAAACGGATAAATTTATATAGGCATATTATCGTTATATGCTTATAGTCTTATGCATAAATGCCAGTTACATAAATTTAAGCAAAGAAAATAATATTTTTACATTCACCAGGTAAAATGCATCGTCTTGTATTTCATCAACAAGAACATGCTTTGACAACGACAGCAATTAGGATGAATTTTTTGAGATGTTTTCATTGAAACGTAATTGTAATTTTTTACCTTGCAACGTGTAAATTCACATTTCCAAGTTCTTTAATTTTTTTTTTTTGAAGATCGTGATAATCTGCTTAATAACAGCTTAATAGCAGCTTAGTAGCAGCTTAATACTAGCTTGTCTCAATGAAATTATATTATTTAAGGGACCACATTCAAAAAGGAGAATTAGAAGTTTTCAATAGTTCAATACTTGGCGAATAAAGTTTCTTGAACAACCTTTCCAACGAAGGAGCGTGGCAAGTGGGCTGTATAAACATACGGCAGTTTTATCGGCAGTTTTAGGTCTTGATGGTTCAGCATAAAAAACCTTGAAAAATGATCTCTGATATGAAAAATATATTTTTATTTTTTCTTTGACTAATATAAATTTCCAAGATTCGGACAAAAAGTTTCGAGAACCAAAATTATATCGTTGCAACTCCATGACAATTATTGAAAAATTGAAAAAAAAGTAAAGGTAAATTTTTTTTATTTATATTCATAGTCTCGATTATTGAATCACAGTAGTAAAAGTAAATTATATATTTTTTTTATTATTAATATTAATGCAATAGTATGTCATAATAATTGAATCACTGCATTAGATAAATTATCTTTTTATATTAAACGATAATATGTTAACAATCATTGAATCACTATAATAAGTCTAATAATTGACCGCATTAAGAACGGACCTAAGTTATTTTCAGTCGGTGAAAATTGAAAGATAACAGGTATCGATTGGAGATTTGCATATAATGATGTAAGATCCACTTGTAAGATGATTTAAGAAATTCGAGTATCGTTCTTGTTTTTCACAGTTCGACATTCATGTAAAAAATGAAACGAATGAAGTTTTAAAAATTGAGAATGAGTTTTAAAGAAGGATTGATACATGCAAAAAGAGGGAATGGAAAAAGTAAAAGTAGAGAATATAACCTCACTACTCATCTCAAGAAATCTTCTGCAAGAGCTGTGTACATGACTAGCTGAGCGATATATTTTAATTTTTCTATATAAAATTTTTGATGCGCACGCATGAGTCCATTCCTATCAAATGCACATTAATTATTATTGAGATCGATAATTCATATTATTATTGAGATCGATAATTCATTAATTTGTACGTATGCCATATTTTATATACAGTCATATCCCTCTAAATGCAACCCTTCTAAATGCACGCCCTATGGAAAACCTCCAAATACATAGGCCCAAGTAGATTTTATATGCGATGACGGATATTTATGAGAATTTCTAAGGATCTTCGTAAAGAATTTGTATACATTTTATAGGTTTATAATTACTAATAATTAATATTCAGAGAATTCTGCATTCGAAGAATATCTTAATTTTTGATTTATAAATAAAAAGTTTAAAATTGATATAAAATAAACACTTTCTAAGTTGAATTGGTTAAATGTAACATAATCTCCCCCAAAAGAAAACAGATAACTAACAACGTATAATTTAATTTTACTTTTATTGTCATGACAGTTTCAATACGATATGGTTTTTACATGTTACATTAATTTACATATTTAATCGTTAATCATCTTGTTCTATTTTCTTTTTTTTTTTTTTTTTTTTTAACATCTTGTTCTATTTCAATATTTTGATTATTAGATTTTATAATAAAATCAATATTATTACGTTGGACATCCAAATATGTCAGCGTAGTGTTCTTACAAAGAGCATCAGCTAATGCTTTTCCTCCTTCTGATCCAAAGTCATTATAATAAAGGTGTAACGAAGTTAAGGTAGTGTTCTTGCAAAGAGCATTAGAATGCTTTTCCTACTTCTGGTCCAAATCTATTCCAACTGATATCTAACGAAGTTAAGGTAGTGTTCTTGCAAAGTGCAGTTGCTAATGCTTTTCCGACGTTTGATGCAAGATTATTAAAACCAATATTTAACAAAATTAAGGTAGTGTTCTTGCAAAGTGCGTCAGCTAATGCTTTTCCTCCTCTATATCCAAGATTATTATTATGAAGCTTCAATGAAGTCAAGGTGGTATTCTTGCAAAGAGCATCAGCTAATGCTTCTCCACCCTCTGATCCAAGATCATTCGAAATAAGATCCAACGAAGTTAAGGTAGTGTTCTTGCAAAGTGCATCAGCTAATGCTTTTCCTCCTTCTGATCCAAGATTGTTTCCATAAAGATCCAAAGAAGTCAGCGTAGTGTTCTTGCAAAGTGCATCAGCTAATGCTTTTCCTCCTTCCGATCCAAGATAATTATACCCGATATTTAACGAAATTAAGGTAGTGTTTTTGCAAAGTGCATCAGCTAATGCTTTTCCTCCTTCAGATCCAAGATAATTATACCCGACATTCAAGAAAGTTAAGGTAGTGTTTTTGCAAAGTGCATCAGCTAATGCTTTTCCTTCTTCTAATCCGAGACTATTACGACCAAGATTCAACGAAGTTAATGTAGTATTCTTGCAAAGTGCCTTGGTTAACTCGTTTATTTTTTCTGCTCCACGACATTTAGAAGAAAGATCCCAAGTTGAAGCACTTTTTTGATCTTTACTACTCCGACTGTTCTTGAGGATTCCTTCATAAAGTTCTAATGCTTTGAGAAATTTGCCTTGTTTAAAATATTCGTGGGCTTCGTTTCTCATATCCTCAATATTATAGTTTTGCGTTGAAATTTTTGGAATTATTGTATCGAGTGGAGACGAAGCCGTAATATCGAATGAATTTACAGGGGCGGTAGTAGATTCTTGACTACTTGCGAAAGTATCATTCATCATAGTCATGCCAGATTTTTTAGGTTCATTATTATCTAAGTTTATTTTTTGAGATTTTTGAGATGTATCAACAGTTAAATCGATTACTTCGATTACTTGTGATATTCGCCGTTTTTTAATTTGTTTTTTCGTTGAAGTATCAATATTTTGAGTTGATACACCAGTGGTATGGTCTTGACTCAAAATTTTATTAGCAATAAGCTGTTTCAAAGTATCGAGAACTTCCTTTGTTTCTGGACGATTTGCAGGTTCACTATCCCAACATCGTTTGTAAAGTTCAATATATTGAGGCGGTGTATCTTCTATATGTTCTTCTCTTTTCCCTTGAAAAATGTTAATAACAATCATTGCATTTGTTAAGTGTTGGAATGGCGGCTTTCCGCTCGAAAGTTCCCAAAGAATTATTCCAACGCTATAAATATCCGATTTCTTGTCACGTTTATATCCTTGCTTAAAAAGGCACCGAGGTTCGACGTATGCCGGCATTCCACGAACAATCGAGCTTGAAGTCATAGGCGTCTCGTTTACTTGCTTTGACAGTCCAAAATCCGCGATTTTTGGTTGTTTTTGATGAATCAAAATATTTTTCGAATGCTATGAAATATATCAAAACGTTAATTGTTGTAGTTAAAACAGATGTATCAAAATAATATACTTACAAGATCTCTATGAATAATATTATTACTGTGTAAGAACAAAAGACCACGCGTTATTTCCTCCGCAAACCCTAATTTATCGGCCCATTGTAGTCTTGCAAAATTCGTTTTTAGATAATCTCGTAAATTTCCGTCATTAGCATATTGCAAGACCATATTATAATGCCCATTATTGTCTATTCATTTGTAATTAATGTTAACAGAAATTAAAAAATTTATTGTTTTACATTTATAAAAATTAAAATATATATGTACCTTTAGTGATTCCATAGAATTTAATAATATTTGGATGGTGATGAACTTGTCGTAAAAGTTTGAGCTTTGATTCAGATTATTGTTAAAAAAATTAATATATTATACCAGGAAGTAATTTAAATTTTAATATAATAAATACCTCATGAATAAAATCTTTACAAACTTTTTCATCTACATTGGTATCGATTTTAAGACACTTAAGAGCAACCGTTAAATCACAATCTTTCCACTCATATTTAAAAACCTTTCCAAAGCCTCCGATACCAATGATTGTGGGCTCTGTAAATTTATTATATTCAAGATAATTAATATGTCCCTCTAAAATAGCTTTTTCAAGCCATTCTTCTTGTGTGTTTGCCATAACTTTTTGTAAAACCGAAAAATATGTATGTTCGTACCTATTTAAAATGTAGGCGAATAGTGTTACAATGCATATGTGATTGGGGTCAATATGTGATGATTATAATGCAAAATGAACGTTATGCATGCATATTTCTTAAAATTGATAAGCCTAAATGTAACATAATCTTTCATTGCGTCAAAATGTCAATTATAAAGCAACCCGAAAAAATCGACAATCAAATAGATGTTGCCAAAATATCCAACAAAGTTAACCAATTGTATTTAGAAGATAAATAACAGAATTTTCTTAATGAAATTATTAAAGAAATGTATAATTCAATTATCGAAGAAATTTTAAAGGCAAATTAATCCTCCAATTATTGACGCATTAGAACAATTTCTTAGTAAAAAAAAGGCAAAATCCGGATAAGATTATCAAATATTGCTTAGAAAACCAATTCGATCCTAGGGTTCAAATCATTCTTGCAAATTGTTATCTTTATGGTAATGGATTGAAAAGGATGAATATAAGGCATTCATTTATTTTCAAAAATCTGCAGAGATGGGGGATGCTAAAGGAATGAGTGAAGTTGGTAATTGTTATCTTGAAGGATTGGAGTTAGCATAGATCAACATAAGGCATTCATTCATTTTCAAAAATCAGCTAAGATGGGGGACGCAAGTGGAACAAATAACGTTGGATATTGTTATTTTAAGGGATTTGGAGTTGAAAAAGATGAACATAAAGCATTCATTTATTTTCAAAAATCTGCAGAGATGGGTAGCACTAGTGGGATATTAAATGTTGGATATTGTTATAATTATGGAATTGTTGTTGAAAAGGTTACACAAAAGGCCTTCGAATATTATTTAAAAAGTACCGAATATGGAAGTTGTTGTGGAATGCATCATATTGGATTGCGCTATCAAAAAGGAATTGGCATAGAAAAGAATAAAGATTTAGCTTTTGAATGGTATTTGAAATCTGCTGTTACTAACCATGAATCCCATAATCATAAATATTTCCGTTGGATAGAATACGATAATTTTAGAAGCATTGAAGAAATAGGTAGAAATGGATTCTCCGTAGTGTATAAAACATTATATGAAACGAATAAAGAATTTGCAATCAAGGTCTTTAAATATTCGCATAAAAATCAAAAAAAAATTTAAACGAGGTATTCTGGTTTGTTTTTGTACGAATAAAATTTATATTGTTTATTAATTAATTGGTTAAGCTTCTAATTTATTTATTTTTAGTTAAAGGCGTATCACGAATTTGATAAATACAACGGCATATCAATGGATAAAAATACCGGAGATTTTATTTTAGTGTTAAATTACGCAAGATTTGGATCATTACGTGAAAATCCTAAAGATATATTTAAATTGGAGTGAAAATTAAACTAAAAATATTATACGATATTAGTAATATTTTACTAAAAGAACACTATGAGGCTTATATTGATATTGGTTTGTCAATATTGGTTGATAAAAACAGGATGGCCATATTTACAGTGTTTTACCATATTTAGCACCTGAGGTTTTGAAAGGTGAACAGTTTACTCAAGCTGCTGATATTTACAGTTTTCATATGTTCAAGTATTCAAGTTATATAACCTTTTTTAAACTATTCATTAGATGGTTTATCTTCAAAATATTTAGTAAATAAATTGCTTTACTTATTAAAAATACCAAAAGCCTGAATGTTTATAAAAAGAAAATTTTCAAATTTAACTTGATTAAATTTTATACAAAAATTTAAAAATTTACTAACATTACTAATATATTTGTTTGGGTTGGGGCTATTTCACCGACAATCATTCTCCCGACATATTAATCCCTTTACCGAAAGGTCATTTTCCTGACATCCCAATTTAGCAACAATTCTTTTACTTACAAAATCATTTCACCGACAGTCATTTGACTGACCATCATTTCACTGAACAGTTATTTCACCAACAATAATTATTATTATGTATTTTATGATAAATACATAATAATAATTATTGTTGGTGAAATGACTGTCGGTTAAATGACTGTTGGTGAAATGATTTTGTAGATAAAAAAGGATTGTTGGTAAATTAGGATGTTAGGAAAATGACTTTTCAGTAAAGGGATTGTCAGTGAATTAATATGTCAAAAGAATGATTGTTGGTGAAACAGCCCCAACCCATTTGTTTGATGTAGCCATAATGATAATTATTTAACAATATAAGAACTTGTATTTTGTTAACAAAAAACTTAACACATAAATTTCTTATCAATAAATCAATTTCTCTAAAAAAAATATTTTTGGTATTAAGAATTGTTTGATGTTTTTTGATATTTCTTATTAATATAACAATGACTCAGAAAAAACTATTTATCTATGTTCTATTTTATTTGTAAAGAATAGCTTGCCTCTTAATTTTTAGAAGCCTTTTGGCAATCTTTTAATATTTTGAGTATAAAAGTATTTATTTATAGCATCTAAAGCATTATAAAATTTATTGCATACAGCTTGTCTTATTATTATAATAATAACAAGAATGAAAGACAAATTTAAAAAATTTAGTTTTAGCATAGAACAGAATTCTAATATTTTTAAGAATATAAATTTTTAATTATTCTTATTTTTTTAAAAATATTTTTATATAAAAAAATTTAATTTTTTTAAAAATATAAAACATTTATCATATTTTTTTGTAAAAAAACCATTATAAAAAGAAAATTTTAATCTCTTTAAAAATATAAAAAATTTAGTTATATTTTTTTATAAAAAATTAGTATAAAAAAACCTTTTAATCTTTTTTAAAAAATATAAAAAATTTAGGTTTAATTTTTTGTAAAAAAAAACATTATAAAAAAATATAAAAATATTATAGAAAAAACTTTACAAAAAAACATTATAAAAAAACATTATAAAAAAATATTATAAAAAAACATTATAAAAAAAACTTTACAAAAAAAACATTATAAAAAACATTATAAAAAACATTATAAAAAAACATTATAAAAAAAAACATTATAATAAAAACATTATAAAAAAAACATTATAAAAAAATTTTTAAAATTTTAAAAATATTAAATTTTAGTTGATTTCTAAAAAAAATAAAAAAGCTATTCATCAATTATTAATCTTAATAAAACCTTAATTAAATCATTTTCTTCATTATTTTTAATACATAATTTGATTTCTTTTTTTTTGTACTTTGAATAGCTTTAACAGAATATCAATATTCATTACCATAACACCAGTGTAATTTTGAAATATTAATTAATAGGTAGAGCTTAAATATGTCATCAAAAGTTGCAAATTTATATTTTTTATATTTTTTATAAAGAATTAGTTTGGTATATTAATAGGTGCAATTAAAAATTTAATATAATATTTAAAACATCTATTTTTTGATCTTGAAATAAAAATTGTAATAAAAAAACTTTAAAGTTTGATTTTCTATTTTACAAAAATTAGTAAAAACTAATTATTTAAATCTGTAAACTAACATATATTTATTATTAACTTGATTTTATTAAATATACAAATAAGGCAAAACTAAAGCATTTTCAATAGCAAATATTTATAACAAGCATAAAAATATTAGTTATATCTCTGCTAATTCAAGTCATATTGAAACCAATTATAAGCTAAAACCTCATTATAATTATTAAATCTCTGTTGTTCAAATAGTCACAAAATTCTTGTGCATTTAGGAAAAAAGTAAATGACAATTGATCAAATAATTTACCAACCAAAAACAAATCACATTAATAATCATACCTATTATATGCACTTTCTGACTAATGATTATCTATTTCGCCCTACGTGCTCATAATCAGACAGTAACCAATTACCATTACTCATTAATACATTGTCCCAACGTATATCTCGGTGCACCAGATCTAATGATATTAAAACTGAAATTCAGAAGATATTCAATATTTTTCTGGAGCATAATCAAAATTCAAATATTACCCCTTTCGTGGAGAAAGTTCAATACATTGAGTATTGCTGAAATAGCATCTCATAATTCCCTCTCATTATGTGGTAAACGTTTATGGCAGACTGGTGTTAGCTGAACAAAATAAGTTTGACTAAAACCTCTACTGGCTTTCAATTGTGGCTCTCTTTTAGCAAATACTGCATATTTAGATTTTGATATTGCTGTATAGGCTTCTTTCAAAATTTCAAAATCGCTAAAGCTAAATGAATTCAAAAAATTTTACGATATATTTAAAACAATATTTCACAAAATTCAAATTTGATGCTTCTTACATATATTCGTTAAAACCTTTTATTTCCTTTAAAACTGTGTCTTCAGATAAGATTGTAATGTATGTATCATAGTTCCGTTTGATTTCCTTATATAAAGGAATACCATATTCAGGTAAAAAATCGTGAATCGTAGCCAGTAGCCGAAATATGTTAAATGATGAAATTAAAACCTATGACCAAAATTAATTAATGTATAGTTCTGAAATATAAATAAATAAATAAATATTTCTAATATTACACTAAATTCTCCTAATGGCGATGTCAAGTCATATTGAGAGCTAATCGGTATCAACTGCTTTTTATTAGTTATTGCAAAGAACTGTAATGCTTTTCCTCCTGCCGCATATGATAAAAGATATGGAACTGGACCATAGAATGAATTATTCCAATTACCCATTTTTTCTAATAATCCTTGCCGTGCTCCATCAAAGTTTGAATATTCTGCTTTTTCTTCTGCTTTAAATACTAAAATATTTTTTATCCAAACCAAAAGATCCGGCCGCATATTCTTTATAGTTACATCAGTATATTCTTTAACAGTTGGATTCTTATCCATTACATAAGCAACACCCTATTGTAAATTATTCGTTTATATTAATTTATATAGAAAAGAATCATGATTCAGAATAATTATCTTTCATACCTTTTTCAATGCATCCCAAATATTACTTATCAAATTATTGTATTTACTCGTTAAAGCAAGCTGATAAATCGCTGATTCACACCTAGATGATAATTGATTTGCTGTTTTATTTTCCTTATCCTCATTACAAAAATATTTATCCAGCACTGGAATTCGCTTTTTCCATTCATCATAAATTTGGCTACGGATTGGTATTTTCGTATCCAATTCCATCAATAGAACCTGTTCCAGATTTTGAACGAGTGGTAAGAAATTAAGTCTTCTGCAAAATGATTGAATTACATCAGATTGAACATCCTCTCTTTTAGTGTACACTAAATTAAAAAAGCAGCGAAAATAAAAAGAATTAAAATATCGTTATTTTTTATCTATGGTTATCACGAAAGTATTGGGTACTTATGAATATTGAAATACCGGATGTAATCGTGAATACTATGTGGAGACAGCTCTCTGGAATTTTACCATCAAAACATTCATCGATCGTTTTCATCGAGTGAAGACAGTCCTCTTCATTAAATGTGAATTGCTGAAGTGCATTGCCCTGGTTTATAGGTATATTTACTTTCCAGAGTGCAAGCACAGAAAGGTCATCACTAGAAAGTCGACTAGAAAGCCGATGAGAAATTCTTTTAATTTCCTTCTTAAGCTCATAAATAATTTTATTTTGTTCAATTTCAATGAAAAAAACTTCCAATAAGAGGATTGTCGCCTTTTAGCAGGCAAGCAAGATTAACCTTTTTGTAAAAATATATTTATACTGTATATGAGTAATAAGCTTATTGACTAATTAGTGTGCACGTACGTACGTACCTGTTGTTCTGACATGATAATTTATCAAATGTACGAAGCGCGTGCATCTATATACCCCCAAATCGGTTTGAAAACGGATGGCCAGCCAATCAGTTGAATAATCAGAAAAAAACAATTGTTTGTTTAAAAAATCATGAAACTTTTGTATATGAAACCATCTTTTGCGTCATAACCCTTGCACGATTTGGTATATGTACCTTCAAAGCATTAAACCTGCCCTAACCTTAACCCAGTTTCAGGATTTAAACGACTATATTGAAATGCCGGCCATTCAAAAGTGTCATTCTTGATCTACAATATATTAGAACAATACACTGATTTTGATAAATCAAGAAAAACACTTCAAACAATAGGTTTCAGGCCGACAAATTACTATAGTATTTTAAGCCCTGGTTATGATTTAAATCAAGGTGTCAGTATTCAAATGTTGAACCTAATTTAGGTTTAATTTCTAATTATTGAACTTAAATTCGGGCACTTTGCTTTTTGGCTCCAGTAAATTACGTTTAATAATAAATAAAGATTGATAAATTGACCTAAAGCAGATCGTTTCATTAAAATTCAAATTGATTATGATTTATTTTAATGCCTCAAGTAATATGTTTTAGATTATAATATAGGAATAATGAATGAACGAATAAGAAACTAATTAAATAAAAAAGTGAAATATAATATTTGGACAAGTACATGGTCATCAACTATAGTTTTGAGCTGGAAAGAAAATTGCTAGACTTTTCTATTTCATATTTTAATGCACCCTGAATATTAACATTTCCAGTAATTTCAGCTAAAATATTATTTCCTTCTGTACCAATAATCGTTCCTTCAAAGCCAGAATTACTCAAGAAACATAATAAAGCATTGACATCTACTTGTTCCATTTTTGCTATAGAACCATTTTTTCTTAGACGATCTGAAAAGCCCTTAATTTTTGCCGTTGCAGTAAATTGAATATCTAAATTAATCTTGTGCCAAATTATTTTAACTTCAACCTCTTCTTTATTTTGAATCACTATTGAATACTTTCCAGAAACATTAGTTTCGTCTAATTTGATTTTTTTAATAGTTTCTAAAGATGTGGTTTTATTATCCCACTCTATAACTTCAGGTAAATTTCCTTTAACTCCTGCATATTCTGCTTTTATATCAACATCAAGTTTATTCAAAAAAGTTATCTCCTTGCTTTTATTAAAAGACCAAGTTGTGATATTATGCGTTTTCTCGGATAAAGTAAGTTCTATCTTACAAGAACCACTATGTGATTGATTTCTTGAAGCAAAAATAGTAGAAGAAACTTTAGTTGCATATGAATCTAAATTATTAATCTTCTTGTCATATTTAAATGCTTCAATTTCAGCTTTAAGTTTATAATCAGCAATTTCGAATTTCCACAACTGCCTTGAATAAAAAGAATCAGTTGGTTTGTTAAAATAAGAAGAAAAACGAACAATTGAATATTGATTAGCCCAATTATCTAAGTAACATTTATTCGAAAGGTTTTGTATTTGTACTTTTTCAGATTCAGAAATATTTTGATTTAAAAAAGTCCATAGCTGCCTTGAATAATAAGGATTATCACAATGATTCTCATAACTCATACGACATTCTGATGCATTTGCTCCTCCAAAAGTATCTAAATAATTTCCATTACTGGAAATTCTGTATTTTCCAAAATTTGTTGATTCTACAATAAACCATATTTGCCTTGAATAATTGGGATCATTTCGGTCATAAGAATTTCCACGTAGAGTAACATACGATCCATAAGTTCCTCCTCCGTTATCTAAATAATGCCCCTCGTTTGTTATCTTACATGGAATACCTGTAGTAATTTCCAAATCTTTACCACCAGTAATATGTACATAATTATTAGGAATTAATGCATCCATTTGTAAAGTACAGAGGTGTATGTCAATGACTGTAAAGTTGTGAATAACGATTGAAATATTTTCTATAAGTCAGCTTTTAAAAGAATTTGTTATTCAAAATTCTTATGACGCTAAGACACCGATTTATGTAGTGAAACAGTATAAACTCATTTCCCTGACATAGAGTATTCTTAATGCATAAATTTACACACGATAAAAATATTTTTGCCTATTGTTTCTATAGATAAATGTGACTTTGATCACTCTTTAAAATCAAATACAATATAACAAATTATTTTTAATGGGAGCAAATTTATGTACTGCAGAATTCTTTCCCCCTATAGGTTATATACCCAATATCATGCAGCGACATTTAAGTTACTAATCTATAATGCTATCAAATCGTCACCTCATGGGTTAAACATATTGATAGTAAATTACCACCCGGGTGATGTCGGTTAAATTGATGATGGCAAAATTGGGTGTTTGTTTCCTTTCAATCGATCATTTTGCCGTTCATTCTTAGAAAGATTTCTAAAGTATGCTGGCCAGGAGATTTCCTCCAGTCTGTATAGTAGTACAGTTACCTGACACTATATAACATTTTTCGAAACTTTGACACTCGTTGGAACCAACTTAATAAAAAAGAGACTTAGAGCGCTGATATACTGGCTATTTGATAAGTTTCTAGACGGGACCTTTCTATTTATCTAATAATCAAAGTTGTTAACAAAAAGGTACCTGTATAGGAACTTATCAAACATCCGGTATGTGTCTTTAAAAAGGAGTGTAAATCATTAATAGAAATCACACATTGCTACCTCTCAAAATTCTGCGTAATCATAACCACAACATAAAATTCTATGTACAGTCTATAATATAAATGATTTTCAATTAATATTTCTTTTAAGCAGGGTATGGAAACAATTTGAGATTTTACACAATTCTAGTATTATCATGAAATCATTACAATTAAAAAATTATATACACTGTGTATCTGCATCAAATATTATTGATATACTACGTTCCTGTTTGCGCGATAGCGTCATACAGCTATCTTAAATTAGCTAACGAAAGTAAGTACGTACGTAGATACCAGACCAGGGCACAAAATTAAACATGAAGTGTCCGAATTTTTTTTCGATGTTTATATTAAACGGGATTTTTAGATTAGCAGTGAAGATATTAACAAATATAATTATTTTATGAATATAGTTTGTTACATATATTCTGATGATAGTAACGGAAAATTTCCGATTGCTAAAACATTACGTCGGAATCTATCTTAATTAACTAGAATTTTGCAGAATGCAGGCTATGGGGTAACTTTCTCACGATTGATTTATCACATGAAATTGGATAGTAATTTAATAAGGTTTTATGATTGGTTATATTTTCTTACTTGTGATAGTTAAATGCTTAGTAAAAATAAAACTTATTTGGAGTTTAAACTTTTTATATTGTATATGTTTATTACGAGTCAAATTGGTTTTTAGGTTGAGTTAAACTTGACCCGGGTCAAATTAATCAATTAAAAACCCGGCCAGCATAAACATAATTCTGACCACACTAATCCTAAAATTCTTCTGGGATCATTTTGACCAGTGTCAAGTTAACTCAACCTAAAACCAACTTGACTCGTAACATATATTCGTTGTTTGTGATAATATAAGGTTAAATAATAAGGTGCAAAATAAAATGAATATGCATATTAGCAATTTATGTATTCATAGGTGTATATAATTAAATATACTGTAGTATTCGCAGTGTCGGCGAATTCACTTAATGCAATATGATGCTTTCTCTAATAGCGTACAAATTTGCTCGCAAGAATTGTATAAGGGATAAATGTAAATCTCATAAGCACAAAATGATTTTTTTTATGCACCTCTCAATTATAGAATTATATTTATCGTTATGGCAATTTTGCAAATTGTGCGTGTCGTTAAGTTTATGAATATAGAATTAAATTATATTAAATGTTAATTGAATACCCTTATTCATAAAAAATAAGTAATATTAAATAAATTTCAATATAATATATAAGCAAAAAGGTTTCGCTTAAATCACTACATTGCTCATTTGTTATATAAGTGCTTAATTTTGGTGTTCGTATTATTTTATTTTATTTTACTGGCAATTAACCGACACACGTACATTTTGTTATTCTAAATGATGATTACAATTGCAATGAGCTTTTCTTTTTCCTTATTTGTTTTCTATTCTTTAGTTATCAGACTTTTTTTGAGTTTTCTTTTAACCTCATTTCCTATGACTATTTGTTCGAACGTATAAGTTCTTGCATTTTAAAAAAGCACATGATGTTTTATTTTATTTATAATGTTATATGTTTGTTTTTGAGAATAGCGTTTATTTTCTAAAAGATAATTTATTCTTTTTGTCATGACCATTTAAATCAGGATGTCAGTATCCAAACATTTAACCTAATTTAATTTCTGATTGTTGAACCTAAATTTGGATCAGTTAAACCGATAGCTGGACTTTCCTAAGATTCATGAAGTAAAGTTTGAATGAATTTCACTTTGTCTTCTTACCGTATTTTCGCGGAATAACGCGCAGAAGGATGTAATTTCGAATTTTGGCTCAAATTAGGTTTAATTTAGGCTACATTTCGAAATTACAAATACAGTAACTCGAAAAAATTGATCTAAAGCAAACAATTTCATTAATTTTAAACTTAACCATGATCATTAAATAGAAATACGAATAAGAAAATAAATATAAACTAAATAAAAAAAGGTAAAATATAACAATAATTGGATCATCGAAAGCTTTCTCATACTATAGCAGTACCGCCGCCATATTAGACAAGTATGTAGTCACCAATCTACAGTATTTAAATGGAAAGGAGGACATTGGACTTTTCTATTTCATATTTTACCGCACCTTGAATATTAACATTTCCAGTAATTTCAACTAAAACATTTTTTCCTTCTGTGCCAATAATTGTTCCTTCGAAACCAGAATTTTTTAAGAAGCATAATGTAGCATTAGCATCTGTTTGTTCCATTTTTGCTACAGATCCATTTTTCCTTAAACGATCAGAAAATCCCTTAATTTTTGCCGTTGCAGTAAATTGAACATCTAAATTAATCTTGTGCCAAATTATTTTAACCTCAACCTCTTCTTTATTTTGAATTTCCATTGAATATTTCCCAGAAACATTAGTTTCGTCTAATTGGATTTTTTTAATAGTTTCTGAAGATGTGATTTTATTATCCCACTTTATAATTTCAGGTAAATTTCCTTTAACTCCTGCATATTCTGCCTTTATATCGACATCAAGTTCATCTAAAAAAGTTATCTCCTTGCTTTTATTAAAAGACCAAGATGTGATATTATGCGCCTTCTCAGATAGATTAATTTCTACCTTACAAGGACCACTATGCGATTGATTTCTTGATGTAAAAATAGTAGAAGAAACTTTAGTTGCATATGATTTTAAATTATTAATCTTTTTGTCATATTTAAAGTCTTCAATTTCAGCTTTGAGTTTATAATCTGCAATTTCAATTTCCCATAATTGACGTGGATAATTTTTTTCACTTGGTTTGTTACAGTAAGAGCATAAACGAACATTTGAATATTTACCATTCCCACCCCAACTATCTAAATAACATTTATTTGAAAGGCTTTTTATTTGTACTTGTTTAGATTCAGTTTCATTTTGATTTAAAAAAGACCACAGTTGCCTTGAATAATAAGTATGACTATTGCGATGATTCTCATAACTCATACAACATTCTGATTCATTTTTTCCTCCAAAAGTATCTAAATAATATCCATTATTAAAAATTCTATATTCTCCAAAATTTGTTGATTCTACAATAACTCATATTTGTCTTGAATAATTGGAATCATTTCGGTCATAAGGATACCAACATAAAGTAACATATGAACCGTGATTTTCTCCTTTGGTATCTAAATAACGTCCTTCATTTGTTATCCTACAAGGAATACCTGTAGTAATTTCTAAATCTTTACCGCCAGTAATTTTGACATAATTATTAGGAATTAAGACATCCATTGTGTTAAGTAGTGGTTAGCGGTTGATAAAATAAAAAGTTTTCGGTTATCCGTTTAAAAAATTTGTTATGCAAAATTTTTTTATATGTACTACTGCATAAATACTGTACGTAATAACACTGATTTATCTGTAAAACCAATAAATCCGGTTTTTTTTTTTTAGGAACAATGACAGAGCAAATCCTTCGTAATCATCATTTTGAGGGCGCAGTCACATGATAATCTGACCTTGATACACTTTTTATAAAGATCTTTATTAGAATTCGGTATAGGAACATGAATAATTATTTCTATATAGGAGCTTTTAAGGATTTTTTGCTACGTATATGAACTATCAGTTCATTATAAGGTTAAATGTTACGTTTTTTTCATTTGTTTGTTATTCATATTTGGTGGTCACTTGTGTAGAAATACAAGAAAACTCGATAAACAAATGATTATAACACATTCACGTTCTAGTGAAGTCCCCAGGTTGGGAAAAAACCACTATTTTTATATCGAGTAAATACTAAATATTTTAAAACTTAGTTAGCTCGCGAGTATATTTTAGGAATCTACAATCTTTTATAGTTTCATTCTTTTATAAAATTTTAATTTGCTTCATGAATGCAGATTCGTTTGTAAATCCAATTACATTAACAGCTTACTTTATAATGAGCGCTGAACATAACGATCAGTGAAATGTTAAATTTATGTTATAAAGTGTAAACTTTGTATATTCGATAATTCGACGTCATCTATACAATTTTTTCAAGGTTCATAGATCATTTTAACATGTTTAACTATTTACTGCAAAGTCCCGAATACGTATATGCAATCCACAATACCTCAATTTTTAAATGATAAACTTTTTTTTATTAAAAAAAAAAACAGCAAATTGGTTGACTTAGGGTTGCTTATATTCGGGACTCTATGGTATTCTAATTTAGCGGCAGTAACTTTGTATCTTATAAAACATTTCCTCTCCAAAAAAAATTATATTAGAAGCACGGAAAATAAATTTGAAAATTCAAAATTTCCAGAGAATTGTAAAGTCGGAATATCATGTAACTGCGATCTCAATTGACGATTAAGCTGGAACTTTTAATAACAGAGCAATTCCCAAGATTTCAGATCGAAATTCATTCGATCTGGGTCAACATTAAGCAATACTAGCTAACAAAAGAACGTTATTAAAAATTATAAGATGAATAATCAAGGTTGTGCTTGCCGCAAGGTTAAGAACTCTGCACATGGTAGAGTCAGCTCATCAAAATGAACAGTTACTCTTTCTTTGAATAGAGAGTAATTGATCAATATAAGCATCAAAACAAAAAAGAAACCAAGAATTGATAGATAAGATACAAGACCTTACCGAAGCCTAAATTAAAGAAAGAGTCTTCTCTTAAAAAAATGGTTCTACAATACCTTTAAATAATTCAAGAAAAAATGAACATAAAAATATTCAAATTGTATTGTCACAAAAGTGAATGAAAAAATATTCAAATAACATATCAAAGCTCCATTGACAATGGAACCCGTTTGAACGCATAGAATAAAGGATTATTTATGCGGTCCATCAAAAATGTTAAGATCCATTATTGACTTTGGTGTTGCAGCAAAGTTACAAGCCACTAATACTTCAAGCATCCAGAATTTGATTAAAGAAATTAGTAATCTTAATAGTTTCAATATTTCACTTCCAAAGAATATGATCGTTATTCTAAATCAATTTTGAAAAATAGATTTACTGATTAACAACATTCTATACATCAAATATTGAATATCTATATCAAATATTTTCTTTTAACATCAATTTGAATTATATTGATGATTCAGAGGTTCCAACAATTAAGAAGTCATGTGGCTTCTAGAAAATTTTCGGAAAACGTGGCTAGTGCATTTAATGCGATCAAGGAAAGGATATTTCAAAGTCTCAGAAAATATAAGTTCGGTTTGTCAGAAATCACATCGTTTTTCAATGCCATCCAAAAAGTTAATGCTGAAGCTGTTATGATAGAATACATCAATAGCTTAATTAACATGAGGGGCTACTTTTACGAATGGACCAGTGTTGTCAATGGACATGGACATGGACGTGGACATGGACTGTCCATGGACCGTCCATTACATGGACAGCAAATATTGTGTCCAAGAAAAATAACTATGTCCAAACAATATATAATAAAATTCTGTAAATTATGTAC